>WSTK01000235.1:0-21677 GCA_019616945.1 Ceratobasidium sp. 414
TGGGTCCCCCACTCCTACTGGTACTAGCTACATGCATTATACACCTACGAGCTATTCTTTATGTTATACACACGTATCCTGCACAGCTGTCTCACGCTCGCTAGACATCAGCCGAGCGCAGCTCCATCAACAAGTGCACACCTAGCCCGAGACAAATATTGGTCAAGAAAGCACGCTACCATTCATCCATCACTCGCACTTGTCGCCGAAGGGTCACAACCGTTGTGAGATGCTCGGGTATATCCTGACCCAACTTTACTTCCACTGAATCTTTTGGCATTTCATGATACACCACACTTCGAGCAACTCCTGACACTGGTGTGAAGTGGAGAGTGGCGACCAACTTGACAGCCAGTCAATGCTGATTGTCTGAGATTTGTATCCACTTCGACAGGATTCCACCTGTCTGCTACCTTGTTCACATTACGTCCTCGATGCGTTAATGCGTTAATGCCAACGCTTTTATGCCAAAACGACCATGCCCGAGCAAGGTAGTTGTCGCCAAAGGCGACGCTCTAGAATAAGGTACTGGTCATAATTGTTTCTCACTCAAACCCCCTTTCCTAGCCTATCCGTACTGTTTTTTTAAGATCGGATCCCCCAATCTACGCCCCATCGCTGGGCATACAGGAGATATCCTAGCATGTAGGAGTTACTGTATGGTGTTGCGAAGCTTGACCTGAGTGCCGAGTAGATTACACGCAATTGTGCGCATTGTGTCTCTCCAGATCAGATCTATTTTCCTCTGTCCAGATGTCCAGATGTACTAAGTCCCTGCATGCCATATTGTGTCCACTGTGCAGTATTCAGTGAAATACACGTATTCTCTCAAGGTATAAAACTAGTGGTTGGGCCGCCGAATCAACGGGATGTTTTCAGGACCTCAATTAATCCCTTAGAGAGAGTGGGTGGTCTCGGTAAGCATGATACATCACAGGATTGGTGTTGGGGTGAGGTATGGTGCGCGAGAAACGCTAAGTGGTGTGGTTCCCCGCTCATATCGTGCTACAGGTGGTGGGACAAAGTCAAGAATGGCTGAACATCCATCCCACCAGTTGCTCCGATGAGCCCAATCTCCTTGGACTACCCTGAAAGCTTACGGGGTGTAGTCTGGAACTTGAGACAAGGCCCTGGTGAGGCAACTGGCTATCTGTCTTGTAACGGCGCCGGGGTCATCAGAATAAACTGGTTACATAGGATCCACAAAGTTACCCAGTGGACCTTTCTCCCAATACGATGGACCTTCGTAACCCAAACAGGGCAGTTTCGAGCTAGGCTGAATGGCACCCAAAATCGCAAAAGTCGTGTTTGCCTCAACCGAGTACACAACTACATAAACTAATAAGGGTTCACACCACAAACAATGTCTACGGGAGCAAAATACACCCACTAGGTTATGGAACCACAAGCAGAAGATGGATAATCAGGGTCGCACACCGACCTCGTAGCGCACGGGCTGCTCCCGCAGGCTATATAGCCGAGCGCAGAGCAAGGCTGTTTTTCATACTTACCTTGGCGGGATACTGGCCTTCCTGTATTCGCGAGCATCAGGTGGGGGAGTCGGCCATTGCACGGCGCCTCTCAGTCCAGTTGGCTCCCTCGCTTTGCCTGGTCTTATGGGCCAGGCACTGTCTAAATCTTTCCCTGACTTGTACTGGCCCTCGGGCTGGTCAGGCTCCTGTTCTTTTTCTTTCTTTTTTTGTGCTCTCCTGGGCCTAACCCTATACTTCAAGGCATCCTTAAAGATATATGCATGTATTCGTTCTTGAGTTACCAATTATAGAAATCAATATCCACCGAATCTACGCATTTTATTCATCATTTAAGGGGATACAGGAGCACATTTTTACAAGATACTCTCAACCAGATCGGGTTTCCAGCCAGGGTACAGGTCATTGCTGAGAGGTGCCGTGAAGGCGCCACGGCCGGAATGCCATTCCTCAAGCAGGACCGCGAAGAAATCATTCTTACGAGCCTTAACACGGTCTTCGAGCTCCTTGAACGGACGGTAATCCACCTGCAGCTTGTCCTGCAAGACGAATGCTTGGCGATTAGCTGATGGGATGTGTATCAAGGAGAGACAAGGCTGACGTTGTGCTTTTTCTCCCAGAGCTGCACTACTTCGTTGGGCGAAACCGAGTTGCCCTGGATGTAAAAGTGCTTGTTCTGGAGCTGATCGATGGGAATGGTCTTCAAGACGTTGGCGACCCACCTGTGGGTACCCACGTTAGAATGAACTCGCGAGCGAATAGGTAATTGTGGACTTACTGAGCGGCGGAGCGCACAGTCGTCCAAGTGCTTTTGGCGTTACCATCACCCCAAATCGTGGCTTTCTTCCTAGCAAAGTCGTATCCGAGTGGGCTAACAATGTCTCGAGTCAGCGTGGGCTGCACAGGTGCAATTAATCAGACTTACGGGACAAAGCAGTACTCTGGGAAACCTCCATTGCTGACGGTGGCCACAGGCAGACCAGCTTCCTTTGCGGCCTTCAAAACGGTCTTCTTGCCTTGGATAACAGGAGATGGATGACTATCACCCTCAAAGTCCTAATATATCGCAGGTCTGAAGGTGTTATTACAATAAAACTGAATTGTATGCAACTCACGCTGCCATATTCACTAGGGAAGTAAAGCTGGACACCGGCCTTCTTGGCCGCTTTGATCAAAGGTACCTATGATCCGGGACCACGAGTTAGCGAATCTTAGGTGTTGGGGTCAGCATAAGACCTACTTGAGCCGAAACCAGGGCACTGCAGGCGACAGTTGCGACAACAGTGTCGACACCCTCGAGAGCCTCGAGAATGCTTGCTTCGTCCTTATACGAAATGACATGAAGGGATGCGCCGCGCTTCTTGAACTCCTGGAGAGGGGCAGACTCGACCTACGGTCATAGTCAGAGGCTCGGAAAGGCATGAAAGGGGTGATAGCGTTCAACTCACAGAAGATTTACGGGTGAGGACGCGGACTTGAAAGGCTTTGGCATCGAGCAAGGCATCCGTGAAGGCCTTTCCGACGAAGCCACCTGCTCCAGCAATGGCGACGACTTTAGCAGACATGTTTTATGGGTTAGGAACTGAGATCTTAGGATTGGGTGGTAGCTTGGGAGTGGATCGAGTCAAGTGAGACGAGTGGTAGTGCTTGACCCTCTCCCTCGACGCCTCTATTTATACCTCGCTGTATTGGAATCATATGCAGACCATTGCGCAACTCAGCCTCGCAAAAGTATAATCGCATCAGTCATGTCGGCGCTATAGAAGGCTTCGAACGATCAATTCATTCCGCCTAAGCGCCAGGATGACTGATCAGCCAACTTTAGTCAACGACATACTGTAGCCGCTGAGCTGCAATTTGCCGCCAAAGCGCCAGATGGTGTCTCAGCCAGCGTTTGCCTTCGAGGTATGTATCAAAGTAACTGAGTGAATATTGGAGCCGGGTAGATTGAGTGCTCGCACATATTAGTGATCGATATTAATCCCCCACGATGATAACACCGGACATTTCGGGAATCGGGATTTACATATTGGTCCTCGCACAGCAGACACACCGTCGCGAGACCCAGGGGCCTCTCCAAAAGACTGTCCGAAGAGTCGGCATGGAAGAGATATCGACCGCTTTACCTGCTCGTTGCGTCTTGGTCCAGTATAGGGTACAAGGATGTGGTACGGAATACTGACTGTGATAGGTAGAACTCTAGTGGGGATGAGAAAAGAACGAGGCTGCCACGAATTCTAAACCAACCTCCACCTAGTTTCAGCGGCAAGAACCGCAGTTAGAAGATGGTGACGCAGTCCAGTACAATACAAAATAAGTGCGTACAGGGTCACGGGTTGCATGGTTTGAACCGACGCAGAGCATCCGGTAATTGACTAATTAGAGGCACCAAGCTGGAAGCCTTATATATGCACGAAATTCAACCAGTATGGTAAGTGGCGGTTTCAACCCCTGACTTTGGCAAATAGGTTCATACTCAGCATCACAATAAGGTCAAAGACTGGCGTCACCTTCTAAAGGAAATGCATCGGGTCTTACGTCCTGGGTGTTTGTTCATCTTTAGGGAGATATATCCTCAGCTCATATTACCAGAAGGGCGTGCACCAGCGCTCGAAGGGCCAGTCAGTCGATCTGCTCGCTTGTCTTTCGCACTATATTAGCAGAACATGGCATTCTGATCGAGGGAAGCCAAAATATCGATGCTCGGCTCAGCCCAGACAATGAGCTCTGGGGGTCACAACCTGCCTTCCATAAGCTCGTTCATAAGGTATATCTACATTGTACAGCATACTATACACGCCTTAATGCTCACATAGATCAAACGCCACTTGAAAGAACTTCTCATCATTCTCGGCGACGAACGCCTTCCTTTCATCCATCAGCTCAAGCCTGTATGCTTCCGCCTCCTCCCGTTTCATTGTGCCGTCGGCGAGCAAGTTGACTCGATCGATTATCTCGGGTGCTAACTTGTCCAATGCTGCTTTGAAAGTTTGATTGGCGGATATAGCGGCTGACCGCCACTCTTGCTGCTGCGGCGGCACACTCGTGGTTGATGGTCGACGAATCGCAGGATCAACCAAGAACAGCGCGACAATCTTTCGATGACCGGGTTTCGTTTTGTCCTTGAGCTCGAATGGGGACACTTTGTGCTGGTAAACGTTAGGAAAGGCGATGGCCCTATCCTGGCATGTTACAACTGAGCCGAGCTCGTTTACACATGGGTCGTCTCTTATCATGAACAAAAGTGTAAGGGGGTGGCTGATTATATGCAGTATAGGGGTGAGGATGCTAACCTAGCTATTCCCCATGTTAGGCGGCACCCGTGGTCATCATTTTGTTCGTAGACTCCGGGTATAGAAGCAGCGGTTCGGAACGCCAATCGGCTCTCGGTGATATTATCTTCAGAGTAATAATATATGCCAGACGCGGCGATCGCCTCGTTCGACATGCCTTCGACGTGCCACGAGCCACCTGAATACTTTGGCTTCTCTGGTGTCTGGCGTACATTGTCAGTGATCGTGTCCCAGAACAAAACAGCCGTACCGACCAGGTGGATATTCGCCAGCTTGACAATCACTTGGATGGTTCTTCCAGCGAGAGAGTACCAAGTGTCGCGCTTCTCCAGGCTACCCAAGACATACCCCTCAGAGGAAACATCGGGCAATCGAATCGGCCGATTCTCGGCCCACTCCTGGTACAACTTCTCGAATTCTTCGTCGTGGTTTGGGTAGCCCCTGTACTCTGGGTGGGGCTTATAGTCATCGTCATAGGAGTACGAGTTTTTGGTACGTGCAGGAACGGCACGGTTTGCCGGGATCGAATCCGTCAAGACGTGTTCGAAAAGCGGTATGAATGCTCCAATAAGCACCTCTATCGTCCTGTGCAAGTCGCCGTGCTGGTCCGGGTTGAGGTTGTTGACGTAGCTGACGCTCTTGACTGATTTACCATCGTCCGAAACAACAAAGTCCGTTGGTAGCCATTGGAACTTGGGCGAGATGTGATAGCTCCGTTCCCGAGCCCAGTACAAAGTCATATCTTCAGGAAGGTCTGGGGGCGGGATAGGCTTGAGTTTGGTAGCGTCGCGATCGGTAGATCCCTCCGGATACGCGAGAGTCCGGCCGTACACGATGGGGTACAGGGATGGGTGGACCAGATCAAGGACCAGGTCATTTGAGCGTGGATGCCAGTCCTTTTCGGAATCCGGTACGTCCTCGAGCTTAGCGACTCCTGCGACGAGTTTATGCTTGAGTAGGATAGGGATGAGCTTGTCGGATTGCCAGATACGGTCGTAGCATGCAACCTGCACCCCTCAAATCAGTGGAGGCTCGGACCGCAACAAGCATGCATACCTCTGCGCCTGTATCTTCGTTACGTAGCGTGGCATACCCATCGAGTTCCTTGAGTACGTAATCGACATGAGACTCTTTCATATACTCGGCTTTCTCGAGGGCCTCAGCACGCCATTTTGCTAGAATATCTTGGTCACGAAATTTAGTCCACCACACGGGCTTTGAACGCAGAGAAGCGGACAGCCTAGTCATCTCGAGCTCGACGAGCTGTAGGACAATACAGTTTAAATTCACGAAACATGGTTTCAAGTGTGCGGACATACTGGTTTGGCAGGAGTCACGTTGTCTTCGTCCCAGTAATGAGTTTCGATAACGCCAAATGCATTTGGCAAGGGCCCAATATTGTTGTTGGAGGGTGGCATTTCTCGGTGGAAGTCAGCATCGAGAAGGAGACGCGTTCTGACGTATTTCTTAGGACAGCCCCATAATTGTACTTGTTTGCTTTCTGTATTGGAGGCACGGGCATTTCGACCGTGCGGCACCCACGTGCAGCGGAGCCGGGCGGCATCTGTCAAGAGTACCTTGTGCCATGGTCGTCATATGGCCCATCATTCGAGAGCGAGTTGACCCATTTCAGTATTTGATTCACTTCCTAATGGTCGCGGAGGTTAGATGCCTCCTCGAAGAACTTTTGATTGTTGTGAAATTTCATCCATTAACTACAGTCTATACGCCCCTGTCTCTTCCCGCCCCATCCTCCCGTCTACAAACAAGTTGATACTATTAATATTCTCAGGTGCCAGCCTGCCAAATGCCGTCTTTGGTCCCGGATTAGTGAGGTGGAGGTGTGCGACGAAGTTGTATCATCTCGTGACAACCCATCTGTGTTGGAGGTTTACGTTTACCCTGGCCGTATCGCCCCAACGTACTCAGTTGAACGAGAGTTGAGTATATGCGTCTTGGATGCCGACATACGTAATCTTCTAGATATGGTTCAATTGTCGGTGATAATTCACTGGGGGCCGGGTAAATCTGTGTGCCGGCCGGCGTAAATGTTTCCTTGCTTTAGACGCGTTGTTCTTCTAACATCATGTAGATAAGTCATTGGGCAAATGGGCCACCTCAGTCGTCATTAATGTCAACCCTTTTAAGTCACGTGGGAATCACGTCACATGACCGGGATGGGCGGGCCGCGAACTGCCAATTGCAATTTCGTTTACATCTGTCTCGCCTGCCGGAAGAACAGCCCTTGCCTAAATTCCCCTTCAAATTTGATAGAAGTAAGCAACCCCATATGTTCGAATCTACCTCCATTCGGTAGCTATTACACGCGTGGAGGTAGGCAGAACATAACTCCGTATACTTCGTTGCCCTCCGAGGTCACTTCCATTCATCCCCGTGGGACTCCCTTCGCCTGGGCCTTGCTATATAAATATTACGCGTGTGCTTCTGTCGGACATGTCGCCTAGCTTGGCGAGCAAGTCCTGGTTAGAAGGAGACGAGATTCGAATACTTAAGAACCTGGTTCAGTCGCCTTAGTCTTCGTCTTCGCTTGACCAGTCCTCTCTTCCTCCCGCCGGTCTCCCTCTCGCAGTCGTCGGGGGAGTTTATCACCTTGAAGGATTGCTTCAAGTCCAGCGCCATGTCGAGTGTCAACGGCAAGGCTATCGTGTTCTGTTTCTTTGTCGCCTTTGGCGGTTTTCTCTTTGGCGTTCGTCCCGCCTTTTTCGATAATTTGCCAGGACTTACTAACGTTGCAATTCAGTACGACATTGGTGTCATCTCAGGATGTCTGATCATGCCCGACTTTATCGAGCGTTTTGGGGAGCTTGGTCCTGACGGTAAATACGTGCTAAGCGCTCATAGGCAGAGTATCATCACGAGTTTGCTCTCGGCCGGGTACGTGCGTTGTTAGATACCCTTGTGAAAAGCTTTCCAACAGCCCTGCAGAACATTTGTTGGTGCCCTTGGCCAGGCATTCTCTTCTGACCGCTTTGGACGTCGCTGGTCCATCTTCATTTGGTGCGCCATCTTTACCGTCGGAGTAGCTATCCAGACTGGGACGGACAGGAGTATTGCTCAAATCTCTGTCGGGTATGTTCTAAATAGTTTTGTCTGCCAGTCCTTTTAGTGACATCAGCGTCATAACAGTCGCTTCATCGCCGGCTTGGGAGTCGGCGCCATGTCCGCCATTGTCCCTCTGTACAACGGAGAAACCGCCCCCAAGAAGATTCGTGGAGCGTTGCTTGTGCTTTACCAGCTACAGATCATCGCAGGGTGAGATCCGGGTGCTGCTCGTTTCCAACGCCACGCGCTAACCATGAAGGACGCCATAGCATCTTCTTGAGTTACATCTTGGATTTTGCTACCCACAAGATCTCAGGATCTGCGTCCTGGCGTGTCCCCGTTGGGCTCCAGCTGCTGTGGGGGCTGATCCTGTGTGGTGGGATCATGTTCCTCCCTGAAAGCCCGTACGTTTTTCCCTCCTTGATAAGTCGTCATAGATGCTAAGAGCATTTGAAGACGTTACCTGCTCGGCCAAGGGCGTGAGCAAGAGGCTCGCCTGGCTCTCTCTGCGGTCAATGGATATCCTCCGAACGATCCGTTTGTTGATGATCTCGTTGAAGAGCTTGAGATTGGCATTCGCGAGGAGAACGAGGTGGGTTTGTCGTTTTCAAGGCTTTATGGTTCTTCCGGAACTGAGTGTGATGATTGCAGGGCGGCAAAGCGACCTGGGCGGAATGTTTCTCAACTCGTAATAAACTTTGGATGCGCACCGGAAATGGGATGATGTTGCAGTTCATTCAGCAGCTCAACGGCCAGAACTTCTACTGTGAGTTTCCTCGAGCAATAACTCGAACAACATGTATTCATTCGTGGACCGGCAGATTACTACGGAGACACCTTTTTCAAAAGCGCAGGTACCGAGCTCTCCCCCTACATTATCCAAATTATCCTTGGTGCCGTGTCCCTTGTTGGAACCCTCCCAGCTCTGTATCTTATCGAAACCTGGGGTCGTCGTCGGGTACGTATAACCCACGACCTCCGAACTATTTGCTCACTCTAACCTGCCCTCGCAGTCGCTTCTTCTCGGGGCTTTCCTCGAAGGAACTTGCTCCCTTATCGCGGGTTTGGTCGGACACTTTACTCTTGCGCCGGCAGGAACTCCTAGCAGCCAGCTCACAACACGGAACAAGGCTGGAGGCGATACGCTCATTGCCTTTGCCGTGCTCCATGTGTTTTCCTTCTCCATGTTCTGGGGGCCGGGTAAGTGATTTGTCTGCTTTTGGCGAGCGCTAGTAGCTAATGAAATGTTTAGTTCCGTGGGTGTACCTTGGCGAGTCCTTCCCGCTTCGCGTGCGGTCCAAGTCCATCGCTCTCGGAAGCGCGACCAACTGGATCTGGAACTTTTTGCTTTCGTTCTTTGCTCCTCGCATCGCCGAAGAGTGCGTTTAACTATACATCTTCCGCTTATCGAATACTTATTTTTTCTGCAGCATCGGTCCTCTCATCCTGCTCATCTTCTTCGGCATGCTCACCTTTGGCTTTGCCTACGTCTGGCTCTGCATCCCTGAGACCAAGGGGCTCAGTCTCGAAGAGGTTCGTCCCTTCCTCCTTTTTCACCATCATCCAACTCAACCCGACGGCCCAGGTTGACGAGATGTACCGAGCCGGCGTCAAGCCATGGCAGTCGGTCGGATGGAAGCCGCATGAGAAACATCTTACACATACGCATCATGCGCCGTCTGTCACCCCTGATGAGAAGCCTACGGACGTACAGGCTGAAAAAGGTATGTAATGCCAAAAACGGTCCGAATTTGGGTTGATGTGTTCATCGACTTAGCTACTCGAGCCTGAACGAATGGGAAGTGTCTGAAATTGTGTACATTAGTTGGTGGTTTCCGTATATATGCTATTGAAAGTGAGGATTCAAATTCGCGAGGGATAAATGTTGAGCCTGTACCCGAAAATGCTGCCTCGCACCGTGAATACGCCGTGAATGAAATATCCCACTACCCTGGTCCTGGTGCGATAGGGGCTGGACCGGTTGTGCTTGAATCAGCTTGGTGATAAGTCACGTGATTTTGAATCGGACTGAGACAACTTTTGTTCGCAACTTCGACTTCGGGAATTTCTCGTTCGATGTTCTTGAAAGCGAATGTATCTCTACTTCTGTTCAAATCCACTGGGCCAGTGAACAAAATAGACGCCTGAGGCTCTTGGAGTAAATACACCTTTGAATCGGTCTAGCTGCTGCGACCCGTTGGCTAAGTCCTGGCGATGACACATTGGGTCCTAAACGCGCTCTAAAATACGCCTAAGTTGGCACCAGCTGGATGATCCATATCTGCACCATCTGTTCCTAAGGTTGGAGACATGCCATCACTCGAACGCAACCAGCGGTCATCCCCCAGTCACATACCGGCCAGATTTGACCAAATTACGGAGGATCGCGCGTTGAGGAATATCTGACTGTCAGCTGAATTCCTTGGGCCCGGAGATAGGCCCTCGGTATCTCTCCAAATTCAATTCGACAACAACTTAGGTTTACTAAGTAAACTATAGGCCAATCTGGTGGGTTGAACCGGTTGCTTCCAAGACTGGAGAGTTGTCTCTGAGAAACTGGCCCTGCTTGACCGACACCCAAATTCTCATTCGTAAAATAATTAGATATTCCTCTATCCAATTTGTATTCCTTTAAACTCGTGCGTACGCTCTTTAACGTAAACACGAGGAGTTAAATTTAATTTTTCATGGCATGCTGCCTCACAACTCCACGCAGCTGCCGGTAGATTTTAATAGCACTCCGGCTACTCATATTTAGCTAGGTATGACTCACAATGCTGCCAGCAGTACATGCGACTCGATTACTTCGGCAGCTCGTCACGGGCCTCACTCGACCGAAGCACTCTTTGACGATTCACCCGACAATCCAAGTCCAGATCTTCCGCTATTCTATACCCCATGGCTCGACGTTCTCACTTCCAGGACGTTAACCACAAGGTGCGCACGGTCACCGGACCATGCAACCGGCGAGAATTAGCCATTAGCAACCGGATCCGGAAGTCAAGTCCCTTGATGGCTCGCGCGCCGTACGATAAATCTGCTGGCAGGTTCGGGTGTCTTGGCGTCCCACACCCCGGGTTGGCCAGGCTGAGGACGTATATATACATATAAGTCGGCTAGTCAGGCTAGATCTTTTCCCCCGGACAGTTGGCCTGGGTGCCTACCCGCTGCGGGGCATTCTTCACCATGGTACCCCCGTCTGCGCTCTACCTCATCCTGGGCCCGATGATCCTCCCGTTCGCAGCCGCCTTGACACTTCTTGTCGGCTCGGATTACAAGAGTCTTACGGTCGTCTCGTTTACTGTGTCTTCCGGTCGGCAGGCGTTGTCTGCCCTCAATAGGATACCGGTTACAACCTCTGGAACATTGGTGTCTGACCAGCATTCCCCAAATGTTATATTCCAACTATCACCGTTGCAAGAAATTGTTCCAGCGTTTCGAGTAGGAATGCAGCAGGATAATGTCACGCTGGCGTTGGTGGATACTTTGGTTGAATCGTCAACGGGTCGAACCAACGGGTGTATGCTATCCTTGTATGACGGGCAACGTATTTCGATAAACCAGGTACAGTGCTGCCTGCCACTTCTATAAAAAAATTGTTGACGTCTCGAGCACAGAATGAGATGCAATCCATACGCAGGTCTGTTGCCAGAAAACAGTCCAATACGAGGCTGGACGACCTTGTTGATATCGTGCCTGGTGGTGGCAACCCGCAACAACCGCAGCAGCCAATTTCTGATGGCGCCAAGTCTCATCAAATTTGCCCAGAACGTGTGGGTGCATCGTTTGATCGATTTGGTCGATGCTAACGCATATCAAGTAGTTATTGGAGCATAACCAAGGATTGAGCGTGCTGGACTCGAAGGCTCAAACTGTGAAAATGTTGATTCGGGGTGGTGCGCGAGAGTGGCAGCTGAAGAGTACGATTAATGTAGCTGGGAGCGAGTATACGGATGGAGTTGCGGCCCTGGTATATGGTGAGTACCCGGTGTTCACGGTCAGTAATACGTTATCTGAGGATTCCTGTGTAAATCGCAGGTAGATTCTTGTACCTGCTGGACCCTACGGTCGGGGTTCTGTCTCGGCATTTTTTGAGTGACCCGAGTGTGTTGGCTCAAAATCTTGCCCTTGGTCCGGGTACCTCTAAGCCTACCGCCGGAACAATCCTCCTCTCTTCTCGTTCGACCCACTTTCCGAGCGCATACATCTACGCAACGCGCGGGGACATGCTATTCGTTATATCCCTACCCAACGACCCCTCCGATGACTTGCACATTGTCGCTCGTATCAAGACGACACTATCGAGCGTGACGAGTGCGATGCTCGTTTCTGACGAGGCGAGGCATCTAGTTCTTGGTGGAGAAGGCGGGCTGAGGGTGTATCAGCGAGTGATGGGTGGGGCGCGTGTGGTAGAAGTGGCGAGGTTGGATATGCAGGATACGCCGTCGAGTTTGCTGTGGTTATGAGTTATGGGTTGGTGGGTTTATTAGGGGTTTAGGGACCATTGATTTGTACGTTAGTGTATGTACCATGTAACATAGAGGCTCTGGAAGACACTTGTGGTGCCAGCTGTGTGTTCAGTGTTGTTTGGTCCTTGAGGATCGCGCACCATTTCTCTGAGCCGCTCAAATGAAGATTACCTCATACCGAGGAAAGATCCGTTTGTTCCGTTCCACTGCCCACGTTTACCTTGGACAATGCGCACTAGACGAGCCCATACTACATGCAGATCCGGATGTTTCACAACTTGAGTTGGCTACGAATACTTTGGTTATACCCCACAGCTGATTGGACGAAACGAGGTTCTCGATCGGGGTTCGAACTCCCCGGCTCACAAACGATTGTACGAGTTAAAAGTCTATCGTATCAAATAACGGGCGTTGAAATAGCATATCCCTTTAAATCCGAGTCTGATCTAAAGCCACTTATCATATTCCCCTATTGGGATACGGACCGGCGAAAAAACTGGGTTCGGTACCATAACGGTAGATGGGCTGTGGATAAGATGGGATGTGCAGCCTGAGGCACTACCGCCTTTCCAGACGGTCCTGCCACGCTTCGGGCGAGCGTGCCTCGGTCCCCCTGACCCCTATTCTTATAGATTCATATATCTGGTCGCTGAGTGTGGCTATGGGGTGTTCGGTTATCACCAATCACATACAACTTTCGGACAAGAAGTGCGCATGCTGTGATGCCACGAGGGGCTGTACATGCAACAGCTGGCCTGGGCGAACGTGAGTGAATTCAAGTTTGACGACGGTGCTGCATCCTCGTGTTGGCTCGATTGGTGAGCGTTGGACGAGTTGCTGGATGGGCTTGGGTTCTGTAGTTCTTGGACGGAAGGGAGTGATGGATAGAGGGCTTGGGAGGTGTCTGAATTTATGGTGCGCTGGACTCGACGTGGGGTTGGGTGTGCGAGGCTGGACATGTGAGTGTTGGGCTGTGTGCGGTCTGGGGCTGCAGCTCTGGTTGGTCGACATGCGGAGTGGTCGTGTGGGTATCGTGCGAGTCGTCGAGGGTATGCGTGTAAGTCTGTCAAGATCATGCAAGATATATGCGTGTGGTTACCAGCAACGACGTGAGCTCTGCCCAGGAAAGGCTACCCGATGTGGAGTCGGGAGCGGATCACGCCGGAAGCCATACACGAGGCAGGTCACGTGGACGGGATCGTTGCATTTGTATGGGCTGCTCCTGCGCTGCCCCCCTACGACTCCCCTGACTGTAGACCCGTTCTGTGAACACCCAACTTTTAAATTTTAATTAAGGCGGGCAACTGCTACCTGGATCTTGAACTCTAACGAAATTTCTGCTATGGCTTACTCGTATTTTCCCACCACCCCCCTCTCCCCCATGGACGACAGCGTTCCCCCGACTCCCATCGACACTCTCAGTGTGCTGTCCAGCGGCCAGGACGCTCAGAATGCCTATGTTAACCAACGTGACCGGTGAGTAAAAATTTTCATTGTGCCGCTGACGTGGTGCTAACTAATCGATTAGATTGGCGACCGCTGCCGGCGAGACGGTCGACATCCTCGGCGACCTCCGCGAGTTTAGCCGCAGGGAGTGGGTCACCCGATACCCCCAGCTCGCCAGGACCGGCGGTCCGGGCATGAGTCGCTCGATGTCTTTCATCGACGACCCCGCGAATGCCACCGATGTGGTCTATGGCATGTCCAAGCCCGGGATGCGCCTCACGTTTACACCGCTCTCTGAGTTGCCCGAGGTCCCCGCCGAGGGTCTTGTCCCCGACGATTTCCATGTTCTCCGACTTGATCTTTCGCTCGGCCCCAACGGCGTCCACAACCCCTCGGCGCTCGTTTCGAATCTTGAAAAGGCCAGCATCGCCCACTTGCTTGACGACCGGATTGAGGCTGCGCTCGCACATGTCAACAAGCTCAAGGTCCGCATTGCCGATACGCGCAGCAAGGTCCTTGTCACTGGTGATCTCAACGCCGGCAAGTCGACGCTCGTCAACGCACTGCTCCATCGCGATGTCCTTCCGATCGACCAGCAGCCGCTGACCTCAGTCTTTTGCGAGGTCCACGATGCGTTGGAGAACGACAATGTCGAGGAGGTTCACGTCATTCCGCTCGACAAGGTTGCGTCGTACGACCGCACCAATCCGGCCACCTTTACCCGCGCGAGGGTTGACGATATCGAGACGCTCCAAGGCGATCCGGATGCCGAGGCTCCACCCGATTACGCACTCAAGCTTTACGTGTCTGACCCTCGTTCCCACGGGGCGTCTCTCCTCAACAACGGCATCGCCGACATCACCCTTATCGATGCGCCCGGCCTGAACCGTGACTCGGTCAAGACTACTAGCTTGTTTGCGCGCCAGGAGGAGATTGACGTTGTCGTGTTTTGCGTCAATGCCGAGAATCATTTCACCCTTTCGGCTCAAGAGTTCCTCACCAGCGCTGCCAAGGAAAAGGCGTACGTCTTTATCGTCGTCAACCGATACGATCAGATTAGGGACAAGACTCGCTGCAAGCGCCGTGTTCTCGAACAGATCAAAGCCCTCAGCCCACAGACTTACCACGACCGCGACGAGCTCGTACACTTTGTCGACTCGCGCAGCGCCCTCGGCGTCAGCCTCGTCTCCAACTCGGATGAGCAGGGTGTTCTCGATGCCGCTTTTGTCTCGCTCGAGACTGCCTTGCGCTCGTTTGTCCTGCTCAAGCGCTCCAAGTCCAAGCTCATGCCGACCCAGACGTATCTCACCAAGCTCTTGTCTGATATTGAGCTCCTCGGTGCCGCCAATGCGCTCCTCGCCAAGTCCGAGGTCGACACCGCCCGCTCAATCCTCGAAAAGACTCGTCCGGTCCTCGAGCAGCTCAAGGCTCACCGCAGCGCTATGGAGGCCGAGCTCGAGGCGCTCGAGGAGAACACTGTCCGAACTGTCGAGGCCGACGTGAAGAAGACCCTAGGCGACTCGCTCGCCAATGTCGCCGAGGGCAAGATGGACGACGGATACGAGCTCCCGCCGTGGCGCGGCTTCCTCAACGCTTTGGACTATGCCCAGGACGTCCGTGTTGCGCTTCTCCAGAGTCTCGACCGGGCCGTCGAGCGTGTAGAGAACCAGGCGCGTGTGCAGACGACCGGGGCTGTCAAGAAGGTTGCCGAGGTCGGCGAGCGTGTACTTACTGCTGCGCCTCCGAGCATGGGTGCCGCGCGCCAACCCCGCGTTTTCGTCCCTTCGGCCATGTTTAACCGCCGTGGACGGGGTGCGGCCGCTTCGGGCGCCGGAATTGGACTTTCTCGCACGCCTGATCTTGTCCAGTCGAGCACGTCGGACGTTTTCGATTTCGAGCATTTCTTGGAGACGTACATTGTTTTCCCGTCTGGATCTGAAAAGACGATCGAGGACAAGACGACAGCGCTATCACTCGCTTCCCTTGGCCTTGGGGCTGCGACGATGGTCGGGACCAAGACCTTTGGCTTGCGCAGCGTGATGCAGGCGATTGATCTTCTTGGGAACAAGACCGTGCGCGCGTGGGCCGCACCTGTGCTCATGCTCGCAGTGGTGGGCGGTGCCGCCTGGCTCGTGGTCGATCTTCCTTACAGCATCCCTCGGACCGTCGGACGCCGGATCGCCGTGCAGCTCTCTGCACCCAAGTCGGCAAGTGTCGGGTTTATCGATAACCATGCGGCGCGGGTCGGACGCGAGACGCGCAAGGTGCTTCGGTTGGCTGCGTGGGACGTGCGCGAGCGGTATCGTGCGGCTGGAGAGGAGACTGGACGGGCGGTCAAGGAGGCCGAGGTTGTGCAGAAGCGGGCCGAGGTCGCGTGGAGTTTCTTTGCGAGGTTGGGCGAGAGGGTTGCGGGTGTGAGGGTTATTGGGGGATTGATGGTCTAGGAGGAATGTAGGAAGACGAGGGGGAAGAAAGAACGAAGATTGTTGATTTGTTCGTGTGTGTACATTTTTTTGTCATTGCTCACTGAGCACGCTCGTTGACTATGCCCCAATTCTATTTTGTTTTGTCTTTGTTTTGCCTTTTTGTTGTGTCTTGATTGAATGGACTGGTGTTTCGTTAGTCTGTGTGTAACGTAGGCTGATTGATACGACAACATTCTCATTCGGCCTGTAATGATGTGCGATTAGATATGTATACGATGTATTGGTGCAATGATGTGCGAGTGAGAAATGTCGAGCCGGGCCGGTATGCGAACGACTCGGATGCGAGCCGACTGGACAGGACAGTTGGGATGGGTGATCACGTGAGTTTCGGCCGGGATAAAAGCGACTATGATCCAGTCCGAGTTTCCCCTCTCGCTTGACTTTCAGTAGGTGAGTTGGCACAGGTGGGGTGTAGCAGAGCTGGGCTGGGGGTGCTGATGTGGGTTGTAGGGATGTCGGGTTCAGAGGACGTGTTTGGTGTCAGTGGGGGTCCGAAGATGATTATCGTTATGGTGAGTGGTCGTGTGCTGGCGGGATTCATCCCAACTAATCACACTCACAGGGCGTATCCGGCTGTGGCAAATCTACCACAGCCCAAAACCTTGCCCGCGCCCTCGACGTCCCGTTTGCCGACGGCGATGACCTCCACCCAGCCGAGAACGTTGCAAAGATGTCCCGCGGGGAGCCGTTGACGGATGCGGATCGGGCACCGTGGTTGAAACAGATTCGGGAGCGAGGCACCGAGCTTACTCGGGGTCAAGGAGAGGGTGGAAAGAGGACGGTGGTGGTTGCTTGTTCGGCGCTGCGCAAGGCGTATAGGGATCTTTTGAGGGGTAAATCGGTGGACCTCGTCACGCCTGCTGCGACTGGACCTGGTGGTCCGACTGTTGCCTATCCTCCTGCGGAACATTCTGCCGACCCCGACCAGAACGTTGCCGACACGTCTCCGGCGCTCAAGACGTATTTTGTGTTCATCAAGGGAACGAGAAAGGTGTTGCTGGACCGTATGCAGAAGCGGCAGGGGCACTTTATGAAGGCGAGCATGTTGGATAGTCAGCTTGCAACGTTGGAGGATCCGAGTGGGGAGGATGGGGTCGTGGTTGTGGATTTGGAGGCTGAGCCGGAGGAACAGTGTCGGCAGGCGGTGGAGGGGTTGCGGGCGATGGGGTGTTAGATTTCGGGTTTGTTGTGTATCAGACTTTTATTGGTTTGTTTTGAAGTGAAAGACCTTGAAGTGAGAATGTTGTTTTGTGGTTTCTGAATCTAGTTGGCCTCGGTATAAAATGGAGCCGAGCCTTTACCGCCCGTGACGTAACGGTTGTATAGTCTTGTCGTCTGCAAATCACGATCATGATGGCCTCCCTGACCACGACTCCGACGCTAAGCTCGCCTGTGCTCTCATTTCCTGTTCCCAACCGCATCTGTATGCTCTACTACGTACTGTAAATCAGATCTAGAGCCAGTGGCCTGTTATGTCCGAGTACGACCAAGTGGCTCAAAGGCGAGATGAAGATGCCTCCACTGTGTCTAGTACCATGGTGCGTGAGAACCAAAAGAATCGACATGTACTACTCACATAGCATGGTTCGTGCTAGTCTGCATCTACGATTATTAGCATTCTTGTTCAACACAAATGCCCCGACATAACCCACAAACTTGAACTCGACCGGTGTGGACGTGCGCCGATCTCGGGCGGTGGTTTTGGTGATATATATCGAGGCACACTGAGCGGGGGAGAACGAGTGGCGATCAAGTGTCCCAGATTTTATATTCAACAGAACGATACGGATTCACAGAAGATTCTCAAGGTATGACCAGCCTAGTTTTAGAACTAGATGGTTAACTAAACTGTACCCCCGTGCCTTTGTAATAGCACACGGCCCGTGAGCTGAACATGTGGTCACGCCTCAAGCACAACAATGTGCTGGAACTGCTAGGATTGGCGTTGTTCCGGGACCAGATGGCTATGATCTCCCCCTGGATGGAGAGCGGGACGCTCCTCGATTACATCAAGCGCAATCCGACTGCGGATCGCTGCCGACTTGTAAATCAGTGTCAGTTTGTTTCGTCCTAGCCACTTACGATCTTTTACACGCAGTCTATCGATGTTTCCGAGGGCATGGCATACTTGCACCAAAATAACGTGGTGGGTTCTCCTGCACCTCCGTACCCGCTGCCTGATATACCGTTGTTCGCTCTGTTAGACACACGGGGATATCAAAAGTGTACGAGTTATAGTGGTTGTCCGATGGGAAGGGTTGTTGTCAACATTACAGTGTAGATGAACGTCCTCGTATCCCAAGACGGCATAGCAAAACTCGCAGATTTTGGATGTACCGAATTGAAAAGCACGGTGCGCTTCACGACTACTACTACTACTCTGGCTCTTTCTCTACGTTGGGCGGTAGGCTATTCCTTACCTTATATAATGGTATCCAATGACTAGATTTGCCCTGAAGGCTCCAGAAATGTTGACGGGGGCTATTACGCGCAGCAAGGAAGCGGACGTGTATGCACTTGGAATGGTACGTTGCTTGAATCCTTACACTTGAGTTGGCTGAAAAAGTTACTCCGAGTAATAGACCTTGCTTGTATGCCGCCACTCCGATCTTGCTCTTCATCATCGCCCTGACCTCAACCTAGGAAATCGTCACAGAGACGGTGCCGTTTAGCGACAAGACAGACATGGCAGTGTACGGTGCTGTGGTGTACGACAAACGAATACCTAGTCGGCCAGAACAATTAGCTTCGACTCAGGCAGACCTGCTGTGGGGAATCATGGTAGATACTTGGGCGTACGACCCTTTCAGACGCCCGGATTCGGTTGTAATCCGAGATCGCGTGAGTAGTATAAGCGGTGCACCCGCAAAGGTTACTGACCTTGCTTGTGTCCCATAAACAGCTTCAAGAGGTTGGACGCGTGGGTGCGGGTATTTCTATTTCCTCCGAGGGCTGAGCTGACCAACGGGCGGAATTTTGACAAGTTCTCTATACCACGAGCTGCGCTTACAACACAACTGAGTTCCCCACACTCCGACCGAGTTGGTTATTATCGGGTATCCGGCCCAACAAACAAGAAGTAGACGAGCTTGTGGCAGCAATCGGTGACGTTAGAGAAGCGCAGCAAAAGTCTGGCGGGGATGTACCTCTGGTTTGCCCCCTGCTGAACTGTGCAAAAGACGTACTTCTTAGGAATCCCCGGGAATTGAGGGTAAGAATTTTCCATGCATGAACCCCATAATTAATCTAAATGGTTTTGATAGGACCATTTATACTTCCATTTTGACATATTTAAATCGTGTGTATTTCCCTTGATTGCTCGCATCTTATTGCTAACCGTGTGAGTATATAGTGTAGCAGTGCAACATCGTGATGAGCGATCATTGTTCCCAGGTGACTAGTTGCACGAATGATATACGTCCCCCATGCCAATCTTACGCTGGCCTCTCGGCGATATCATACGCGTGCTAGACACTGATTCGCGAACATTAGCGAATGAACCTAAATATTGAATAAATTGGGTGAACTCGTTTTCGGATGGTAAACCACTTGGGCGTTCTTGAAACATCATGTCTAGCCCCGGGCGCCACACCCGTGCCTCCAATACAAGACGCAAATAAGTACAAATGGCGGGGCTGGTCGGGTTCAAGCACACTCCTTCTCGCCACTGACTTCGACCAAGGAATGCCACCTTCCACCAACGACATTGAGCCCTTGCCAAATGCATTTGGGATCACCGAATCCCGCTATATGGACGAGAACAGCGTGACTCTAGCTAAACCAGTGCGTCCACAGATTTGAAGCCACATTCGTGGATTTTAATTATACTTTCCTACAGCTCGTTGAACTCGAGATGATTAGTTTGTCCGCCGCTCTACGTTCAAAGACCTCGTGGTGGATCAAATTTCGTGATCAAAATATTCTAGGAAAATGGCGCGCCGAGGCCCTCGAAAAAGCCGAACACATGAAAGAGTCACATGTCGACTATGTGCTCAAGGAGTTAGATGGGTACGCCAAACTACGTAACGAGGATACAGGCGCAGAGGTATGCATGCTCGTTGAGATCCCAGCCTCCACTTGACTGATTTGAGGGGTGAAGGTTGCGTGCTACGATCATATCTGGCAGTCCGATAAGCTCATCCCTGCTCCACTCAAGGATAAACTCGTCGCGGGAGTTGCCAAGCTCGAGGACGTGCCGGATTCCGAAAAGGACTGGCACCCACGCTCGAACAACCTGGTCCTTGATCTCGTCCACCCATCATTGTACCCAATCGTGTACGGCCGGACTCTTGCGTATCCGGAGGGGTCTACCGATCGCGACGCCACCAAGCTCAAGCCTATCCCGCCCCCGTACCTTCCTAAAGATATGTACTGGAAGAGGGAAAAGCACTATCAAATCTCGCCAAAGTTCCAGTGGCTACCGACAGACTTTGTTGTTTCGGGTGATGGTAAATCAGTCAAGAGCATCAGCTACATCAACAATCTCCACCCGGACCAGCATGGTGACTTGTATACGACGATAGAGGGGCTTATTGGAGCATTCATACCGCTTTTCGAACGCGTCTTGACGGATTCAATCCCGACGAACCATGCCGTTCCTGCGCGTACCGAGAACTTGTACTCCTATGACGAAGAGTACAAGCCCGAGCCAGACTGGAGCTACCCGGTCCCTGACGGGTACGAAGAGTTGTACCAGGAATGGGCTAAGAATCGGCCGATTCGACTGCCTGATGTTTCTTCTGAGGGGTATGTCTTGGGTAGCCTGGAAAAGCGAGACACTTGGTACTCTCTTGCTGGAAGGACTATCCAAGTGATTGTCAAATTGGCGAATATCCACCTGGTTAGTGTGGCTGTTTCTTCTCGGGGCGTGGATACTGAGGAGGCACGCCAGACGCCGGAAAAGCCAGAGTATTCAGGTGGCTCGTGGCACATTGAAGGCATGTTGGGCGAGGCGATTGCCGCGTCTGGCATATATTATTACGCTGAAGATAATATCACGGAAAGTAGACTGGCGTTCCGAACGGCTGCTTGTATACCCCAGGGTTATGAACAATGCGACGAGCGTGGATGCCGCCTAACATGGGGGATATCCAGGTGAGCATCTTTATCCTTCTATCCCGCCGTATTCTCATAAATATTTTTTGTAACAAGTGATGATCCATGCGTAAACGAGCTTGGTTCCGTTGTAACGTGCCAGGACAGGACCATCGCCTTTCCCAACCTTTACCAGCACAAGGTGTCCCCGTTCGAGCTCAAGGACAAGACGAAACCCGGCCATCGAAAGATTGTCGCACTGTTCTTGGTCGATCCTGCTTTGCACCGGCCGTCGACCACCATCGTACCGCCTCAGCAGCAAGCATGGCGGTCAATCGCCATATCCACCAACAAAACTCTCAAGGGAGCGTTTGACAAGCTGGCTCCCGAAATTAT
>WSTK01000235.1:21777-44657 GCA_019616945.1 Ceratobasidium sp. 414
CAAGCATGGCGGTCAATCGCCATATCCACCAACAAAACTCTCAAGGGAGCGTTTGACAAGCTGGCTCCCGAAATTATGAACCATATCAACTCGTTGGCCGACGACACGATGACGTGGGAGGAGGCGAACGCATACAGACTTGAATTGATGGATGAAAGGAAGGTGTTCGTCGCCGAGAATGACCAGAACTTCTTTCAGGTGGCGTTTAGTCTGTGCGAACATTAGCATAGGAAGATGCTTGGGTTGGGAGCGGTGCCACGCTCTCATGTGTTCTAAAACGGCTGGCGTCAGGGGGGCGTACCACGAGGCTCGTCTGGCGGCCATTGACCAATGGTGGTGGGATCGCTCTCGCATAACATTGTAAATGTCTTACATAGCCCCCGGCTGCATAGACATAATAAATTAGGACAAAAAAAAAAGAAAAAAAAAGTGCTGGCTCGGAAACTCTACCCATACAGTCACGAGGCCTTCAACTCAACCTCGTAGCCGAGTCGTATATGTTCATTATTACTTGAAACACCTAGGCTCTTTGAAATAGACCCCACCAGCAATGAGCACAAGGTGTCCCCATTCGAACTCAAGGACAAGACGAAACCCGGCCATCGAAAGATTGTCGCGCTGTTCTTGGTTGATCATGCTCTGCCCCGACCGTTAACCACCATCGTACCGCCTCAGCACCAAGCATGGCGGTCAATCGCCATATCCACCAACAAAACTCTCAAGGGAGCGTTTGACAAGCTGGCTCCCGAAATTATGAACCATATCAACTCGTTGGCCATACAGACTTGAATTGATGGATGAAAGAAAGGTGTTTGTCGCCGAGAACGAGGAGAAGTTCTTTCAGGTGGCGTTTAATCTGTGCGAACATTAGCATAGAATGATGCTTGGGTTGGGAGCGACTAGTTGGGGGCATTTTGAATTATTCCGTATTATTTTTTCTCGAGTGGAAGGAGTGTTTCATGCTGTAGTCAACCTTTGCGGAGTGTCATTTACCGGATAAAGGAACTGAGATGGTGACGTAATACGTCAGCGACACAGCCTCAAAGCTGTTCCGGCCACGCCTCCAGCACAAGGCTCCTCTGCGTCTCACACCTCCTGCTTCCAGCTGTCTCTGCATGCTGTTCTGAACAAGTTCCGTCGACTCCGAATTCACCAATACAGTTGCTGACCCGTTAATCGTTAATTTATCTCATGTCGCTCATCGGATCTGTCGTCGAGCGAGCCCCTGCGCCTGCGAATGCCACTTCCCAAACTCCGTTTCCCGTCTCGGCCGACCCCAAGACCGGCTTTCCTGCCGCCACCCACAGGCAAGTCCTCTACCGTACCCTATTGGCTTATCGCCACACGTTTCCGTTGTTAACGTTCGATTAACCTATGACGACAGGTCGCAGCGCCAGCGCAAGAGCGCATTCCGCCAGAATATGGAGGCCGCTCGGCCGCTTCCCCGGGACGCTGCGGTCCCGGTCGTGCCATCCGTGGCTGGCGGCGGGAGCGAGGCCGGCTGGCGCGCGATGATGGAGGCCGAGAATGCGCGCAAGATCGCGAATATGACACACCAAGAACGTGAAGAAGAGCTGCGGGCGATCCAGTCCAAGTTTGGCGATATGGCAGAGTTGGCCGATGTCTTGCGGCGCGCAAAGGATTTGAGGGCCCAGGCAGGTACGACTTTACGTATATTGTGGGGATCAAGGTATTAATTGTGATGGTTCATCTAGAGAATAAGCGACCGACGTCACCGACGCTCGAAGAAGTCTCGGACGAAGATGCCAAAATCCCTCGCCAGGCTGCTTTGTCTTCTCCCTCGCCGCCACTTCCGGCGACCTTGCATACCCCGCCTCCGCATCGTGTGGCCTCTCCGGCTCGGCCGATCCTGTCGCGCCGCTCGTCCGTTTCCGGCGGCGGGACGCGTGCTGGGACACCCGGCGTGCGGTTCGCAGAGGTGACGCCACGGGATGTGTTTACGTACCCGTCGGCCCCAACCTCACCGAAGCGTGCGACTTTGATGATCGAGGCGCCGCCGGCGGGGAGTGGAGAAGAGGTCCCGAAGGTGCAGTGGAAGGGCAAGGCGCCCGAGCCCGAGTCCAAGCCTGCGGAACTGGAGTCGACGAAAGATGCGCCTCCTGCGACCGAGCCCAAATCTGCGACCAGGGCTGAGGACGAAGATACGCCTATGCCTGATCTTGTGCCACTCGCCTCTGAACCTGCAACCGAGGCACCCGAGCCGGAACCCGAGCCCAAGACACAGTCTACCGCGCACCCCCTCTCTCAAGTTGTATCAGTTTCTCCCCCTTCTCCCCCCTCCCCTCCCGGCCTCAAACTCTCCACGACCCTCGCCATTCCCGCACCTATGTCCTTCCCCTCTGCAAGCCCCATCTCGCTCAACCTCGAACCCGATACACCCGAAGCGATCCGTCTTCAATACTTCCCCAACGAACCCGAGGCCAAGGACGTGCCGGGCTTGCAGTGGATGATGGATGTGGATTTACCCGAGATCCCGGATACGCCTGTCATGTCCGACTATGCGCAGTTTTACACCGATTCGGACGATTCGCCGGTCGAGTCGAATGAGGGAACGCCGAGGGACACGCCGATCGACGCGGGTGCAGGAAAGGCGCCCTTTGCGGATACCGAAATGGCTCCCCCGGATACCGAAAAGGACGCGCTCAAGCTCACGTTGGGCGAGAAAGACACCCTACGGCCCAGTTCAGACGAAAAAGACGCGCTCCGGCTTCACCTCGACGAAAAGGACACTGTGCGGTTCAACCTCGCCGGCACACCGATCCCGTACGACAAGGCCAAGGACCTGCCCGTGCACGATGGGCTGCACCATAATTCCCGAACGAGCGCCGGTAAGTCTCATCGGAATGGGTGGATGCTGTGGATGTGCAAAGCGGGCGTGGGGGCTGTGTGTGTGGGCGTGATGGCTGTCGTGAGCTGGAAAGCGGCGCTCTGATGGGTTTGGATCTGGATCTGGGCCTGGGTCTGGGTCGGGTTCTGGGACGAGGTAAAATGCGGGCAAATGCCGGTATACATGACACGGGCGTTTGCCGGGTCTGCTGGTCTGGACGACGTGTGTACGAGTAGGAGGGGTTCTTTCCGCTTTTTTTGTGCCATCAGTTGTTTTTGGTGTTTCTCGACTATTTTGTCTATAATCGAAATCGGGCTTTCCGAATACACCAGTTCCAGATCCTCCCTATTCGATCACCCATCCAGATTAACGGTCCTCTCGCACGCATCTTGTTCCCCACCACGTGTTTGCCACGTTTATTGCCTCGCTTGTCTCCTCGTGCGCCCCACGCCCATCATTTCGCACACGCTTGCTATCGTTTCACCATGCATTTGATCGACTGACGTATTGGCTGATAGGGTACACGCTCAAGGAGCTTCTGCATCTCGCACGGAGTACCGCACCGATGCAGCGTGCGATGGCGCTTGATGCGCTTGCGAGGCTTGCGGCGAGAGTCGGGCGGGGCGAGCGGGAGGTGTGTCTGTGGTTTCCTCGGAGTCGCGCGACCGGAGCTGGGAACCGAGGTCTCGTTGGCGGGTCTGGCAACTCCGGGAAGCAAGCTGGTACTAGTAGTTCTGGGAAGCACACCGGCGCTAGCGGCCCTGGGAAGCAACCCGATGCTAGTAGCTCTGGGAAACGAACCGCCACCAGCAGGCCTATCAAACGAATCCCCCTAAACGGCCAACTCGCTGCGGCTGAGCTGCGAAAGCTCGTAATCGATTCAGCCGGCGCCGCGCTAGGCGAGCGAGGCGCGGTCGGGACACGCGCTGTCGATTGCATGTACGCGGCGCTTGTCGTCTGGGACCGGAAGCTCTTACCCGTCGAGGACGTCGAACTTTCGTTGCGTGGCGCAGACGCGGGGTCCAACTTGCACGTTTTGCCGTCGGATTATGTCGTACCTTTGCGTCAGGAGGCCGGGATGGACGAGATGGATGTTGTGGACGACTTGCCGCTCGATGGGATTTTGGCAAATGCGGCGAAGCAGTTCAAGGCGCGGTGGTTGCCTCGGAGCGTACTTGGGCGGCTTTTGGAAATTGTGGTGCGGTTGGCGCGGCAGTCTAGGGCTTATGCAGCGGCGGTGATGGAGGCGCCTGAGCTTGTTCCCGAGATCATGCGCGCGTTTATACTTTGTGGATCGCCTTACCCCAACGTCTCTGCGGACCAAGCGGACCTGCCCGACGTGCTCGCCATCCGCCTGCTTACTATCCTTGCTCGGTCGTCTCGTCAGAATGCGAGTACGTTACTGGACCCGGCGGATACTCTGCTTCGCTTTGTCGCCGTCCTCCCGCCAACCAACGTCGAGCCTGATCTCCTGATTGCAACCTTCGACTTGTATGCAGTGCTCGGACGGTACGGGATGTATGCGCACATTGCCACAACCGCCGCAGCTTCCTTTGACGCGCTCGCTCAGTACGTCCGAGCGCGTAGAGATTCGAAACTCGCGCGGAGCTGGATGCGCCTACGAGCGGTATGGACAGCGTGTGCTATAGATCCACACCATACAACACCCGCCCACGAGATTTTGTGGTCGCAGATCGAGGGGTGGGGGTGGGGCGCTGATGCGCTTGCGTGGTGCCAGGGCCCGGAGGTCGAGGTTGAGGTTTTACCCGATGTGTGGGGTGCGGTGGCAGCCTGGGTCGACGGAGCGAGCGTGAATGGTGTCAAGGCTGGCGAGGCGGAACGGGACGAGGCGATAGAGGCCCTAGGGAGCGGGTTTGTGGACGGAAAGGCCAGAGAAGTTGTACAAGGCGCTATTTCTCGACTGAAGGATCTGTTTGGTGGGGAAAACTTCGAGGTCCAGGCGATGGATGGGGTAGCGGCGGACGCGGATATTTTGTGTGCGGCTCTCAAGTTGGGCCTGGGGCTCCTCCCACCCTCGACTGGCGGAACTGTGATTCCCGGATCTCCTTTGGGCTTGCCTCTAGATGATATCGCTTCGCTCGCGCGCACGGTCGTTCTACATCGCATATGGGACATGGTTTATACGGATCAAACGATATCACCGTACGCGTATACTCGTCTTGGGAGTCTTGCTCTCTATCTGGGTTATTTCGTAATCCTGGCTCGACGAACCGCTTGGCTTGATCGGCTAGACTGGCTGAAGCTAGCCGCCATTACGTTACAACGACTCCCGCCTTCGTGCGCCGAAACTGCTGCCCAGATTGTTCGCGAGATTGGGACTGTCGCTGTCGACGTGCCTGGCTTGGCCAATATATCTGAACACCTGCGACCAAACTCGTGGAATGCCTTGCTACCATTCCTTTTACACGACTTACAGCCCGAAGCCGATGCGATTATATCCCCTATATTCCCTTCGCCCACCGCACTACCACGTAGCGCGACTCAACTCTCGCCGTCACGAGCCAACCTGGGCACCAAGTCTTATGGTCTCCCCACGAAAAATGACTGGACCCTTTTGCCGCTCAGTCACCTCCTTCGCTCCGGGACATCTCCTGTATTCCAGGCGTTGCCGAGCGGATGGGACTCCGATGAGGTGGATGTTGTGCGCGCCGTCCTTGCCTTCGCCTGGGCACGGCAATTTGCTCTTTCGGACTTTCCCGCTCTGCGCCTTTCGGGTGCGGAGGTTGTGTTTGGGTGTATGCGGGTTTTTATGCTCGAGCACGGCCAACCGCACGATGATTCGTCGTCGGAGATCTTCCGCGACGGCCAGGTCGAGACAATGATGCGCGCTCTGCTTTCTGGGGTCTCGCTCGGCTCTACCAAAGATTCAAGTTTAATTGAACCGTCGCCACTCGAGGCAGCTGCAAGTCGGCACTTGTCCGGCCAGCCCTTTTACCAATTTTACACCGACCTTGTCGGGCTGTACGACGCCGTTTCGTTTGCCCACCCCATCTTCTCTCGCATTCTCCTTCCACCCCTGAGCATGAACTATGCGATCGACTACCGGCGACTGGTTTGGGGCGACTATGGACACATCCTACGTTCCGTGCAAACCGAACTTGCAGACGTACCGAGCGGTTCACTCAAAGAGTGGCTCTGGCCGCGAGACACGAATGGAGAAATGATTGGGTGGTACCTGAAAGCGCTCATGAAGGGCGGCGTAACGGGATTCCTCCGCTTCGTCGCCGTGCACCACCTTGCAGCTAGCCTCTGGCCTGACCTTGACGGGATCGATGCGGCGGATTCGTCAGTCAGTTTGGGTCCTGACTCAAAGGATATCGAACGCATGCGGATGATTATTGGCGCGATGGTGCACCAGGCCGGGCCTGCGCTATTCAGTGCAGTTGTGCTTTATGACCAGGGGCGGGATGTAATCGTGACGTATCCCGAATGCTGGGAAGGCCGCAGCTTGGATGGTGATAGGAGAAAGCGAAGGCTAGAATGGGCTGTATCGTTGTGTGGAGACCGTGTGCGTGGCCGGCTGGAGCATGTTTTGAACAGCTAAGTAATGTAGCGTTATCTTATCTGAATTTATGTTTACGTACTTAGAATACACAATAATTGGCTTGCTATGAATTTCGTCCCTTTGGTTGAGCTCTCCGGACGCCGAGAATGAGTCAGATTGGAATGCCCCATCCACGTCGTCAGGTGACTAAAATCGTACTCCACTTGCCGCACTTGCGTGTACCATCTGCCGGGGAGACCTCCACCATCACAGCAACCATATATGAACCCATGAACTCTCTGTGTCTGGAGTAACCCGACTCGCTATGCCCTCCATTAAAGCACCAGCAACTGTTCTCGTAACCGGTTAGTCTTTGTAATCTGGTCCCAGGTCGGAGTATAACCTAGACTCGATAACCATTCTAGGCGCTAGCGGTTTTATTGCAGCGTGGATATGTCAGACTCTACTCGATGCTGGCTACACAGTCCGGTACGATAATATACCATCATCATGAGTTCGACCTGCACAACTCAACAAACAACCCTCTCAGAGGAACGGTGCGCTCAGCGAGCAAGGGCGACTATTTGGTCTACCTTTTCAATTCCTATGGCGAAAAGTTCCAATACGCTATTGTGAAAGATATGTCCGAGGTAAGGAAAACTTGGGTGGGCAAAGTCTTCTCCCGAAGCTCACTCGGAATGATAAGGGCGGGGCGTTCGACGAAGCCGTTAAAGGGGTGGATGCTGTCGTGCATACTGCCTCCCCCTGCACATTCGAGGCAGATGACCCACAAGGTAGGCGATTCACTTGACTAACACAGGGCAATTTCTAGTCCTGACATGTAATTGCAGAGTTGATAGCGCCCGCCGTCAATGGCACCATGGGCGTCCTCAAAAGCATCGAAAAGTTCGCATCTCAGGTTCAACGCGTAATTTTTACGTCCAGTGCTGCTACCATCGTAGATCCAACTAAACCAACCGGCACAGTTTTTACTGAGGTATGTAGGACACGATCCGTTTCGGTATACGTCTGAGCTTTATATCAGAATGACTGGAATACGTACTCGGTGAAGCACGTAGAAGAGAAAGGGAAAGAAGCAGGGAATGATATGTATCGCGCTAGTAAAGTCCTCGCTGAAAAAGCAGCTTGGGCCGAATGTGAAAGGCAAGGAAAATGGGACCTGGCTACGATCCATCCATTGGTAGTGAGTATATGCGCTCTTGTTCTCGTCAGAATGATTGGACTAAACTGTGGCGGCTATCTAGACACTCGGGCCAATGTTGCACGAGGTTTCTGACCCCTCCAACCTCAATACTTCCGTTGGGTTTTTGTACAAGGTCATCAACACCAAGGAAGGCGAAATAAGCCAGGATCGTTTGTTGGCTCCTAATACGTAAGTAATTTTGTACTCTGGAACTTGGATAGATACTTAGTCTGGTTTGCGCCAGTAATTTCGGAGACGTACGAGATGTCGCCCTAGCGCACCTCCGCGCCCTGGAACTTCCTGAAGCGAGCGGGGAGCGGTTCATCACCTGTCTTGGGCCGTATACTTGGCAGGACGTTCGTATGTGTTTAAGCTGCTGGGTCCCAACACCATCAGACTCACGCTCCTTCTGGCAGTCGATGTCCTCCCGCCGTCATACCCTCGAGGTACCCGCGGAGCCGGCAAGTCTGTGACGCACACAAGATTTGACTCTGCTAAAGCAACACGTGTATTGGGTATTGAGTTCAGAAGCTTCGAGGACACGATTAAGGACACGGAGCGGGATTTGAGACAGCGAGGATGGTTGTCGAATAACTGAGGAATCTCTGTCTCCGGTCAATCCAGACCAGCAATGCCAACAATTGCTTGACGCTACCCTGGAAGTACCCTGCTGTAAGGCTTGACGTTAAGGCTCCTTAGATCCTGAGATTTCTAGAGCCTCCTGTTTGGACAACGGCAAAGAGGGTGAAGTCTTTGACACACCGAAGTATGGCGTTCGGACTGGAAATTTATCACATCCTAACAAGTTTCATGATTTTTCTACTCGCTCACGGCTTTGCTCTTTTGGAGCGTGTTTATTTCAAAGTGGGCAACTAATTTAAGCATATTTCCAAAGAGCAAACAGCCAACCTTCAAGATACTCAGTTTATCAGAATACAGGTTCGCTTATCCATAGCCAAGTTCTTCAAGGATGCTTAATAGGCTTGAAAAAACCACGCTTGTGCCTATTCCAATAAATTTACACTCCGAACGCCATACTTTTCACTGCGACGATGCCGTTGGGCGTCGGGTCAAGGTGCCAGTTCCAGCCGTATGCGCCTATGCCAGATCGCTGACAAGCTTAGAGGCCCTTACAATTTGACCTGTGCCGACATTGGTATCTGTAACAAGGGTGGTGTCTGTGGCAAGAGTGATGGCGTCGCAGCAAATACCGTCACCTTGCTTCTGCAAGGTCACTCCTGCCTGAATTGGCACGCTCAAACGTGCAAACCGTGGACCACGGCGCTTCTCGGGCTCAACTTCCCCATCGGCCCTTTATTTAGGGCAGGCCTCGTATGTCGAGAAGTTGTTTGACGTGCTTCGTAGCGCCACATCGCTGTGATGTCCGATCGTAGTGCACCGATCGTAGGCGTGTGAGTGGGCGCCAGGGTGGAGTGCCATTCGAAGTCTTATCTTACTGATGATGGTTCAAGCACAGGTAGTGATGGTATATAGTTCATTTCTTGACAATGGCGCGTATGGACCTCGTTATGTAGTTGCAATGTAATCAGATTATTTATTTCTGGTGCGCATACAGTATCCAGTTATATAATTATATCCTAGGCTACTTTGATGCACTGCAAGGGAGGTGAAACTCCTTCAGCCTATGGTACTATAGCACATGTGTGTAGCGTCTGCAAGACGACAAGCTAGTTTAAAAAAGCCCATAAACCATTTATTGGCTCATGAGGCAATCAATGACTCGTAATCAGTTCCTCGTGAGCTGAAATCGGTCGACAATAAGAATGGTGTAGAAGACTTTACCTCAATAGCTGTGGTACGTTGGAGTGCGTCTGATCTGCGAGATCGAAAGCTTATCTCATTGAACTAGTAAAGCCTCCTCACTCAATAGAGCCAAGCTCGTCACTGCGCACAGTAGGTGTCACATTGATAGGGGGCGTGCACGCTTTGTAACTTGCTAAAAATCGATCGCAGCGCTACGGTGCAAAGGTACTAACATGCGATGCTCGGTGTAAGTATATGCACATGTACAGTGTATTGACCGATCGATGGAATCGTGTGTGCGCGCAGCAGCCGTGCAGTATTGTCTAATTTGTAGAGATCTACCTCAGAGTCTAAAGTACAATGGTCCAACGTGCATCAGGCGCAAAGGTTAAACCGTTAAACGGCATTGGAGGCGATGTCCCACGTAAGGTGTCAGAGGTCCTGAGCTGAGGTTAATTTTATGTTTAGGGGTGCGAGACAATATATTGAGGGCAAACTGAAGTATCCCAAGCTGCGCCATCCGTGGGTCGGGAGACAAGTATATATGACATGGGTTCGCAGTGACCAGTACCATCCCCCTCTCAACGATTCCCCCACCAGGTTCTGGAGGCTTGAAGTCACAGACCTGCCCCTGGTATGTTAGACCTGCCGTTTTATTAACACCACCCCGTCTCAAACTGACACGTAGACTTGCCAGGCGGCCTTGTATGCCACGGCTTGCAACCTTGAGGCACGCCGAGGTAGGTTGCGGTAACATGGCCTAGAAATGTATGCTCTCATATGGGCGGCGGCACGGCTTACCTTTATGCGCGCTCGTAGGTCCACCGTATCTGACTTGGTGTCCGAGTGCCGGTTGGAAGGCACACTGGTTGAACAACCGGGGTTCCGTATTTTTTGAGTTGTATATTCACGTTTTTGTATCGTTTCCACCGAGCTACCCATATATGCTGCATCTGAATGAATAGGTTCGGTTGGTTTTGGAAACAGTTTGCCCGAAACGAGGAAAAGCAACTATTTATATGTTTATAGCTGCAGCATACAAAATCGATATCATAGGAATGTCGGGTCAGGTCAGGTTTCATCACAATGATCAATCCGCTAATTTGCTCTGGGAGCTGTGCAGACCGTAGATTTCGTTGTTCTCAAGTCTCTGACAGTTGGATGGTAGTCACACCCCAAGTTTATATATTCGTTCTTACGAGTTAGATAGCAACCATCAGTACAATGGCAAGTCATAGGCACTCTGCGCGACTCGCGGAAACCCCACCAAGCACAAAGTCTCCATGAGCCAGCTTTGTAGTGCACTCGTCGTTCTGATGACCACCGCCTGGCTTACGTACATCACAAACGCTTACAAGGCTGTACAGGCCGGCCCAAAGGGCCGATGGCCCCACGATCGAAAAAGTCCTCCATTGTTCAAGCAGCTTGAATTCTCGGTTATATTGCGAGTTCGGTCAGCCAAACCGCCAGTCGTATTGTTTATTCCATACTACGGGATCACGTAGTATTAGCTAGCTTTCGGCCTTTCTGGGTTGTTCGGTCGTTCAAGTAAGTCGTACTGCTGTTTACTGGGGAGGTTGCGTCACGCGGTCTAAACGGGCGCTGGGCGCATTTTGAGTTTGCGCCAATAATGCTAAATGCTAAATGCTAAATTGACGGACACTCCAACTTCTGTTGCACACCAGGGACCGAATATGCCTGGAGAAAGCAAGTCCGATAGATGTTAATCGATGCTTCTTGGGCTAGCCGGGGTGCTCTAGTGGCAAAGTAGCCCTGTTTTAAACCATAGTTTCCATATGAAATAAATATTTCCGACTCCGTAGCCTTTGAAATCGAGCCAGGGACTTTCCTGCATCATATCCCAAACGTCGGCCACACCATAGTAGAGTTAGTTTCCTGGATGGAATTCGCGTCATCCGGAGAGACAGATTTAGTTTTTAAGCACGTAACCCGCAAGGTGAATTTAGTTTTAGTGCGCGTGACGCAACCTCTCTACTACCTCTTCTGTACTAACTTATAGCTAGATTCTTATATAGAGTCCTTGCTCAAAGGAGTACCTATTGCTTTTACCTCGCCTCAACGATGAGTGTTGCGGCGTTCAGTCCTGCTACGTTTATGCAGGTCGACAGTTGACCCGCAGTGACGCAAGGCGTGTTTTTCAAACTCGAACCCAGGTCACCGGTCCTAACAGCCGTTTGACCGACGACAAGCAGCAGTGTCCCACATTACGACATGTCGGTGGTATCAACAGGTACTCCGACAAACATGTCTGAAAGTGCCGGGCGGGCGTGCCTGCCCAGCGCAAGCTGATTCGACGGCGTTGCAGTCCAAGCGTTGTTTCTTCGTGCCAGACAGCGCCTCGCGTTATGGTAAGCGTGATTTTTGGGCATTGTTCCAAATCGACGCCTTCAGCATCCCCAGCTAAGTCTGTTCCGCGATTGTTTTTGTCTCGGTGTCAATTCGTCACCAGTAGCTTCTATCCTGGTGATTGGTGGATTGTACCTATATAAATCCAGAAAATAAATCGATGTAGTTTATGGTGTATGGTGCCAATACAACGAATGTCAACAGGCATACGAGTAACCGGGAGCCAGGTCAGGGGCCTGGAGTGCTTCAAGTCGCTATGGGCCATATGATTTAGCTCGGTGCCGCGCCTGTGGGCGCCTGATACCCCTGACCCGGGGCAAACATTGTCGACTCTATTTCCTATCAAACCTGCCGTGCTTATCGCTGGCACAACCTTTACCGGATACACGGGTGGATAAGGTGGAACACTTCTGTGCCTGCCGCCTAATGAAATACTGGTTTTTACGAGGCATGCTACTCATTTCACCCCATATCTTATACCTCATCATATACTCTACAAAACCCAACTCCGCTCAAAGCCAAGAATCAGCTCTGAGCTTTTAAGCAAATAGGATGCTTTTTGCACACCATATGGAACTAGATACAATAGAGTGCGCCCCGGTGTCCCGAACAATTTGGCAGAGTGCATTTGCCCATTGTTAGGGCTGAGTATATAAATTCAGGAAGGAGAAGATCTATCCAACGCATCGTTCACCTCCCCATTACACTCGCCCAAGTTCTCTGCTTCAAGTTGTCCGGCGACATGCCTGAACATTCTGGGCACAAACTTATTGATCGCTCGTCCTTCCCGGCCAAGATACAAATGCCGGACATTGGCGGCTACACTGGCGAGGTATTCAACATCAAGGTCAACGCTAATTGGAAAGAAGCAGAGGCCGGCTCATATGCATGGTTCGACAGCTATAGTAAGACTGCATTCCCTGTTTCCCCTTCGGCCGCCTCCCGACTAACGTATCCGCGCTCCAGGCATTTTTACTGATCGCAAGCGACAGGAGTTCTTTGACACCGGCTTTGGGCTTATGGCTGCCCTGATCCTCGCTGATGCTGATCTAGAGCACCTCCGACCTAGTATGGACTATATGCTATGGCTGTTTGCAGTAGGCAGATTTCTACTTATTCACTTTCAAAACTGACGCCTTCGCAGTTCGACGATATAAGTGATGTGGACGGGCTACAAGATGTTAATAGGGCTAAGCTCGTTGTTGGGGCAATCATGGACGTGCTGCGCAATCCTGACACTGCTCAGCCTGAGCTCCGGGTTGTGGCGGCTCTACATAAGTAGGTTTCAGACCGCTTATCCAGGTTCACGCTAATGCACATCCTTCAGCTTCTTCAATCGCATGCGGGCCAATTCGAGCCCAGCCACCATTAAACGCTTTGTCGATGCGGCCGATCTTTTCACCCAAGCGGTCCTCGAGCAGACAGTAAACCGCTCCACCCACTACGTTCCAACCGTCGAAGAATATATCAAAGTGCGCCAGGACACCTCATCAACCAAGATGTTTTATTGTAGGTTCTTCTTCGAGCCCCAGAAGCACTCTGACATATGTGTAACAGCCGTGCTTGAGTACTCTCTCGGTCTCGACCTTCCCGATGAAGTCCACAACGACCCGATAATTACTGAACTTTTGGTAGCTGGCAATGACATTGTTAATTGGGCGAACGATGTATACTCCTTCCCGGTCAGTTCACAAGGTCAGACTCGCCTCTGCGAAAACTTACCTGTCCCTCATCTAGGTCGAGTATGCACGAGGGGATACTCATAACCTCGTTTACGTCGCCATGTGGAACCATCAACTAGATCTCGAGGGTGCTATAGACTATGTTGACAAGCTCACGCGGAAGCGTCTCCAGGAATATGTCGATGCCAAAGCACAACTACGCTCGTTTGGCCCAAAGGTCGATCCCCAGGTTGCCTTGTATATACAAGGGTTCGAATACAGCTTCCAAGGTTTTATCGAGTGGCAGTTCATGACACCCCGTGAGCCCTACACCTCATGTCTAATTCTTTTATGCACTGACAGACAGTGGGGTCTAGGTTACTTTGGTGCCGATGCTCAAAAGGTCAGGGATACTGGAATAGTAGATCTCACGGCTCTGAATGCGCCGGGTGCTTCAACTCCTGCTGAAATTTAAGGGCTGTTTTGTAATTCCATTTGGTCTGCGAAGTAAACTTTCCCTATCAATTCGGCCAACGTCACGTGGTCTAAGCACTGCCTCTCCACCATTACGGCTCCACAACTCCCAAGATTTTTGCCGGTTTTTTTAAAATCTGCTAGTCCAGTAAGACGTGACCAAAGGGTGTACTGTGTATTTGGTACAGTCCATGGCTGTCCTGCCTAGATTAAAGTAAGTGCGGATACCAGCAATCGGATATCTTCGGTTCGGTTCGGTTTGCCGAGGCCCGGCAAAGATCTGACGGTTTTCCCGCCGGATCGACTCCGCAGGAGCCTTATTCATGATGTACCACCTTTTCAGCCTACGAAGGTCATGTGAAAAAGGGGTGGTTACAGGCTGGCAAGATCGCCCTTTATAGGTATACAGGTTTTGAGAATTCACGATCTGAATCTGGTTCTCGCTCAACCAAGGATCCGGAGCTGGTCTGGCCACCTATGGATTTCACAGACGTCCAAACGGGACCAATACAAAGTCCATGACAGGCCTTTCATGCAGTCCCCGCGCGGAGTTAGGTTAAGTCCCGACACTTCCTGCAGTGTCTCCTACGACTGCCTCTCGACTCTCGACACATTTACCACCATGTCTGAATTCCCCAAGCTCAAACTAATTGACCGTTCAGCTTTCCCATCCAAGATACACATGCCCAACATCGTAGGCTACACGGGCGAGGTACTCAAGACCAAAGTCAACCCCAACTGGAAGGAAGCCGAAGCCGGCTCGTATGCCTGGTTTGATAGCTACGGTACGAAGCCTTTCAGACCTGTAGAATCTCCTAATGGGTATCCTTTCAGGTGTCCATACCGGCCAGAAACGCCAAGCGTACTTTGATACTGGCTTGGGACTGATGGGTGCTTTGGCATTCGCTGACGCTGACCTGGAGCATCTTCGGCCTGCAATGGACTTCGTTCTTTGGCTATTTGCGGTGAGCATGAACTTCACTCAACTCGGGCCTTACACAACGCTAAGACCATTACAGTTCGACGACCTAACTGATGTGGAAGGATTAGGGGACGTCAACCGGACGAAACATACGGTAGACGATATGATGAATGTGCTGCACAACCCGGATACCGCTAAGCCCGAGTCACGGATCGCGGCCGTCCTGCACAGGCGCGTCCGAACATAGCTACCTCGGAAACCATTTTTAACTAATTTTATCTAGTTACTTCAATCGTATGCGAGTAAACTCAGGCGCAGCCACGATGCAGCGCTTCATAGACGCAGTGGATCTTTACACCAAAGCAACCTTCCAACAAACGTTGAACCGTTCTGCTGACGATGTTCCGACCATTGATGAGTTTATTCAACTTCGTCGGGATACTTCCGCGGTCAAGATCATGTATCGTAAGTTATTTCGAGCATCGCATCGAGAAACTTCCTCTAAGCGTATATATTATAGCTGTTATAGAGTACTCTCTCGGCTTTAGCCTTCCCGAGGAAGTTCATAGCGATCCAATTATGGCCAAAATACTACTCTCCGGGAATGATCTTCTTACATGGGCTAACGACGTGTACTCCTTCCCGGTTAGTTCTAATTGAACTTTTCATCTCCAAAACTCACCTGTCGGATTATATCATTAGGTCGAACAAGCACGAGGCGATACGCACAACCTTGTTTTCATTGTCATGTGGAACGAAGGACTCGACTTAGAGGGTGCAATCGACTATGTCGATAAGCTCTTACGAAAGCGGCTTCAAGAATATGTCGATTCAAAAGCACAGCTGCGCTCGTTTGGTCCAGAGGTCGATGCTCGGGTTGCGCAGTATGTGCAAGGCGTAGAGTATGGTGTGCAGGGCTCCATCAGCTGGACTTTCATGACGCCTCGTGAGTTCCAGAATCCTTTTTTGAGACATCTAATACTGACTTTAAGTCAAGGTTACTTCGGTTCTGACGCCGAAAAGGTTAAGGTGACGCATATAGTAGATCTCATGCTCCCAGCTGCGGGAGATGCAGTTTAAGTGTGGCGGTTTCTGGACCAGTAATGACTTGCTCCGCTTGTAGAGCGGCATGTCTCCTGCTCCTCAATATCTAACTGAACATAGGTTTGTACGCATGATCTTGCACGATAGAGTTTTGAATCTCGACTTTCGGTTTACACCGCCCGTTTAATATTGAACACTGGCAAACACCTCGTATGACCCCCACACCGCCTATTTTGAGGCCAGGGGTTAACTTGAAGGTCGAAGGACCACATTAACAACTAATTCTGTGAATGAATGCACAAATCATTTAGAATTTAATGCGAATCTAAAGTAATGACCAGTGAAAAAATCTGCTGGCTAACCTCGTGATCGCAAAACACCAATCCTGTTTGTTTCAGCAACGGGAATTGCCGGATAGAACATATGTTCCTTCGCGGGGACAGTGGGGACTCGAACATCGCGTGCTGGTGCATCATTTCGGTGCCCGCGTGGGTCGCAGCCTGCCAAGACGCAAGAGGGGGGGGGGTGCAACTATCGATTGCGGGCGCCCTCGAGTCCCCCCCCCCCTCCCTCTCCCTCCTAGCAGCATACCGCTCTCACTCTAAGAGCCGGCGTAGGTTCCGGAATCGTGGCTGGCCCTCCTGCCTCACGAGCAGCCTGGCTGCTGCCCCTGTGTTCGCAGCGTAAATTGGGATTCTCTAGGCGCGACCGTTAATCTTCATATTCTCGACGAGCGAAGCGTCGGTGTACTGGTCAGGTGAGCCGCGCTATCGTTCATTGATCATTTGCTGCAGAGGCAGCTGTTGCTGAAAGTCACGTGGGCGTGATGATACATCCCGCGTATATGGCGGGGCAAGGAGCGGTGCGGTTGTGGGAAAACTCTTAGACACGGGTAAGGCGTGAACACCTGTTGGACGGACAGTGCGCAGCAACTGATGCGGTTTAGACGAGGTGGCTGAGGCAATACAATCACGTGACCCGTTTCGGCCCGCTCCGGCCTGCCCTGTAGCCGAGTATTACCCTCGTTCCATACAGGTACAATTACTCTAAGCATGCAGGCACCGAGGAGCCTACTACAAGGTTCTTAAGGGCGCACTGGAGGCTCTTGCCGAGCCGAGATGGTTGAAATGAAACAACATGGGCGAGTACCGGATAAAAGCTAATGGCGGCGACCCCTAGATGTATCGTCTCCACTAGGCTCCGCATTGCGGGGTCAAGACAAGCGGGTTCTGATAGGCGAAAGTTCAGCCACGTCCGTTATCCGGAGTACGATCTGGGAGTACTTGACAATTGGTCCTATTAGGAATGTCGCTCATGCGATGGGTGCCTTCACACCTGTATGAGCCGGTGGAGCGTGCGGTCATATGTGTAGGCGACCAACTGTTATGTCGCTTATTATGTTGACAGTGACCAGCAGTTGGCCAATGTTCCTGGTAAAGGTATCACAGCCCATCCCCTTTACCGGTATTTTACTCGCAAGGCTGGGAGTGATTTGATCTCACCGATAACGTTGTAAAATGTCAGTGGTGCTCTTCGGCGCCAGCCTACGCCCGGAGGGTTGGTTACAGGTGCCGAAATAGCCGTCTGTGTTCCTACGTTGAATCTGCCCTTATAAGTTGGGGAAACATAGTACACATTGGTGCTCACCAAGGTTCTTCGAAAATTGGTATTTCACGAGCGTTTCATTGAGTGAGCTCGCACGAATAAGTAATGGGGGTTTCCTCGAGAAGTGACTGAAACTTGTTCGGCCACGAGCCGGTGGTGTGTTCGATCTGCCGAGGAGCTCCATTAAGGCTGAACCTTATTGGACAGCGCCTCGTGGATATCACTGCTTAGGACTTTGGCTCTCCGGATAGACGCTCGCCGTACTCGTAGCGCGCGCCTAGTAATAACCCCCAGCATATGTATAAGACCGGGTGTGTCCCCCTGGCCATCCTAACAGCTGGAACCTTCACCTCTCACACCTCTAATCCCTCTCCTCCATCCTAACTCTCTACACTTCTTTATCATGCCTGACTTCCCAAAACTTAAACTCATCGACCGTTCAGCCTTTCCGTTTAAGATACGCATGCCGAACATTGTAGGCTACACCGGCGAGGTGCTCAAGACCAAGGTGAACACTAACTGGAAGGAGGCAGAGGCTGGATCGTATGCCTGGTTTGACAGCTATGGTGGGAGCGTTTCAGACTTCAGGCCGTTGACCCCGCTGAGGTTGATACACCTCAGGCCTCGTCAGTGGCCGCAAACGCCAAGTGTACTTTGATGCTGGTTTCGGATTGATGGGTACGTTGGCACGTCGGTAAAAGGGTGCCGGGCTCCGGAGCCCCGGTTTCGCACCTGATCACAAACGAGTGAACAGAGCACGTGAGAGGCGCTCCCGGGACATCCCGAGCGCTCCTGAGTGCTCGGGGGACCACTCCTCAGCCTCACGAGACCTCGGGAGACCCAGCGAGCCTGCGTCACATGCTCCCAGAGTGCTCAGGAGCGCTCCTGAGTGCTCCGGATTTGGGGGGGTGGCTCAAAGTGCTCCGGCACTCCGGAGGTCCCATGACGCCTCCAGAGAACCGGGGCGTTTTGTTGTGCATTCGCTGATGCTGAATTGGAGCGCCTACGGCCAGCAATGGACTTCATTCTCTGGCTGTTTGCGGTGAGTAGTACCCAAAATGTTCCCTTGCACAACACTGAAATATTTACAGTTCGATGACCTGAACGACGTTGAGGGACTGGAAGATGTCAACGGGGCCAAACGCACTGTGGATGATGTGATGAACGTTCTGCACAATCCGGATACTGCTCATCCCGAGTCCAGGATTGCGGCGTGCTTACACAGGTGTGCTTCGATCCAGTTACCTCACGCTACTGTGCTGACTCAGGAAAATATGTGGGGGAGAATAACATGTAATTAGCTGTTATAAACACATTACACTTTTAATCATCCCCCCTGTTTTAATACCCCTAATAACACTCCCTAATTACACTGGGTAATTACCCTGTATAAATTATCCCTAATTACACCCTGTAAATTGCCCCTAATTACACTGTGTAATTCCCCTGCATAAATTATCCCTAATTACACTCTGTACATTCACCCTAATTACACTCTGTAAATTACCCCTAATGAGACTCTGTAATTACAATGGGTAAATTTCACCTCATCACACCTAGGAATTACTCTTGGGAATTAGGTCAAACTACACCGGAAAATTTTGGCTTAATTATATGTACAAGTCAGGCCTAATGATACAACCAAATTTAGTTATATTAATCAACTCATCCAATCAATCAATCAAATTACAACATCAAATAATGAGATAATCAGTAAGGGTCTGAGTGTAGTTGGGAACCTGTGCTCTTGTTGAGTAGGGGGGTTGTATTGATCACATGACTGAAGTACATCAAAAGTAAATACAAGGACAGAAACTAAACTATTATGCCAGCACACCAGAGGTAAGCCTCGGGTTCCCTGTTATAGAGGTCGGTTAGCTCATGCTGGGCAATGCTTTCCCATGACTTACAGTAATGGTGAAAAAACAATGGAGTGGTTGGGGTTTGTCAGCAAGAGTTGTAAACGTGTGGAACAACAAAGTAAGGGGGTGAGAAGGGATAATGATGGATAAAGAGTGAAACAGATGGAGGGGGGATGGGGGGCACGATGAGACAGACAGAGGAGTGGAGGATTATATATGAGGACACTAATACAAGACACCAGATGACGCGAGAATGGCACGATTACTGCCCGGGTGCCTCGACACCCGTGTCGGAGACGGGTGTGTCTGGCCGGACATGATCGGCTTCAGTGATAGGCTGGTATGGCCCCTCATCCTCGGGCAAAGTGCCTGCGTATTCACTGTTATACTGTGGTTAGTTGATGTAAAAAACATGTAAGGTAAAAAAAAAGTACTCACACACCATACTCAAACCAAGCATGTTGGAACTTGTTCAGACGCCTTATGGCCTGTTTGGCGTATTGAAGCAAACCCTTGAGGTGTGAATCGTACACCTTGAGCTGCTTCCCAGCGTTCAGCTTGTGAGTGAGGTGTTGGCCAGTCTTCCACTCCCTAATGCAATGTTGCATAATGGTGAGCACCATTGCAATGGCAGGGAGGGGGACTGGTTGGAACTTCTCATGATACACCATTCCAATCGCATTGGGCGCCCAAAAGAATGCAGCCACGATGCAATCGCGGAGGGCAGGGTGCTTGTATTGATGTTCCTTAGGTTGGTCGGTGTCCTGCGCTCAGGTATTGTCAGCCAGGCCACGCGATGTGAAAGGGGACAGACTTACGAGACAGTGGAATGTGTTCGGCAACAATTTTGCGGCAAGCTCATGGTTGTGAATCAAATCTTCACATGTCCATGGTGGGTTGATGAATGGGTATGTGACCAGAACTGCAGGGCACACCCGCTCCTTCATCTCACCACAGAACCATGAAATATGATGAACCATCTGGAATTAGTTAGCAGCGCAATACTCGAGCAGGTAAAGACACACTTACGCTGCTCTTGAGGGGGTGGGGCACCTTGAGAAGCTGCATGTGCCCTAACTCACGGCCCCACACCTCATTGTATGTCTCGCGAGCCCAATCGCAAAGGGTACCAAACACCTCGTATGCGCCTTGGGTACAGGCAACCATGATAAGTTCTGGGATTGCGAGGGATGCAATGCGCCGTGGGAAGCCTGGGAAGTCGGCCAGAGTAGGCTTCCGACGTGAGCGCTACCCATGAGCTTCAGCATATGGCGAAAAACAATTAAAAAAAGGACTTACAACGTGTTGCCCAAGCTCAAGGGCCGCCTTGGCCTTGAGTATCTCAGCGTCGTCCTCAACGGGGTCAGTATGCTTTAGCCGCAGCTGACATTTCCATTGGTTGGCTCAGGGTGCTGGTGTGGTGCCAGTGGCGAGGTTTGAACGGCGCTTTTCCAAGACCGTCGTGACCGGGTCAAGCGCCAGCTCAGGATGACTGATCTGGCTGGCTTGACCTGATGGGCCGGCCCCCTGAGCACTGATCATGCCTTGAAGGCAGGTCAATTCGCTCGCCAGTTGGGCTGCCCAACATAGCACACTGTCCAAATCGGGTGTGGATGGAGGATTCAATGATCCAAGAGACGCGACCGAGGCAGGGCCACCGATTTGGGCTGTTGTTTGAGCAGAGTGCAGGACAGCCGGACGTGTAGGACGAGAAGAAGTTGGGTGTGAAGGGTGAGACGTCGTAGATGGAGTATTTGAATGTAAAAGTTGGGGTGGAGGTAAATGGATCGGTTCAGGGGGCACTGTCAACTGTGGACGTTTGTGTGCGCAGGCAGTGTCTGAGTCTGAGGCGCCAGCCTTGTCAATGATCGCGACATCTAAGTCCATCCACATATCATTCGAACGCTCAGCCTCATCAGCACTGTGGAGAGGGTGGGAGATTGGGGGCACTGGGGGTGGGGGGGGATCGAAGCCTCATGAAGAGGTGGAGGGGCTGGCAGGAGACGTTGTGAGACCGAGTCACCAGGCCTGAGTTCAACACTCTGGGCCTCAGACTCAGACTCCGTGGCCGTGTCATCCTTGGGTGGCCACTCTCGGGACCGCCCATCTAATGGGACGTGGCCCTCTGCACCTGTTGGGATGAGAATCCCTTGTCGGCATTGTACCAGCTAAGTCAGCTGGGCTTTCGTCGAATAAATATCGTTTTACCAGTTATGGAGAAGGCTCACGTGCCTTCCGGTACTATAAGCCGGAGTCTAGACAGATCCTCCTGACCTGGAATGCTGTCTTTGTGCCACCCTTGCACGCAGAGGACATCGACTATGATGACCTTGACGAAGCGGAGTTGCCGCTTGCAGGGGGAGTAGGGTTATCTTTCACGCCTGTTCCCTCATCGTCATCCCAGCCTTCTGCCATTCCAGTCGCTCCAGTGAAAGTGCAACCGAAAACTCCGCCCTCAACACCATCACGCTCATCAGCACCACCACCACCACCATCGAAGACGTCACAACAGAAGCAACCGCGCTTTATGAGACAAGTACCAGGCGTCTCATATCCCTCGACAGAACAACCACGAAGGAGTCAGCAACGCGTTGACTACAAGAAGCTTCACGAAACTGGCAAGTCGACTCCAGATAGCGATACACGTCCAGAACTGTGGTTAGAAGAGGAGGAGGAACAACCCCAGGGCTCAAAGGCTATGTCACCACCACCAAGTGAAGCCGAAGTGGATAACTTGGTAGTAACACAGGAACAAGAGTGGATCGACTATGCATATGCAGTTATGATACAGCCATTGGATGAAGACCACCCATCCTATGAAGACACGTTGACCTCCGGGGATGCAGATAAGTGGTCACAAGCTTGCGATGAAGAAATAGCATGCTTTCAACGATTTAAAACCTTCCAGCTTGTCGATCTACCCCCTGGCTTCAAACCCCCGAAATCGCAATGGGTCAATGTAGCAAAACGAAATGCGGATGGCATTATCACAAGGCATAGAGCACGACTGGTCGTCAAGGGATATGGACAGAGAACGGGCATTGACTTCGGTGAGGTCTTTGCAAACGTCCTACGATCAGACTCGCTATGTATTTTACTAGCTCTTGCCACCATCTATGACTGGGATATGTATGGGCTTGACGTCAAATCCGCCTTTCTCAATGGGCGAGTCGAAGAGGAGCTCTACATGAACCAGATACCTGGATACGAAGACGGAACAAATCACGTACTCAAAATCGTCGGATCGCTTTACGGACTCAAGCAGGCACCACGGATCTGGAATCAGCTATTCGCAAAGAAGATCGCGCACCTAGGTTACAAACGAGCTCCATCGGATCCTTCAGTATACACCCATATCCAAGACGACAATATCTCCATTCTAGCGGTATATGTCAATGACATTGCAGTATTCACAACGAAAGGCCATGTTTCGGCGGTCATCAAGGATGTTACGAGCCTTCGCCGTAGGGTCACTAGTGTGACGCGGAGGTGACTTTAGACGTGATGGGGTAGGACGGGAGTCCTCGTAGGCCTGGAACGATAGACGGACACTACGTAAAAGGCTTATAGTTAAGCCACGAAAGGTTACTTGACGTAGAGGCGATGTGCCACGAGATGCGAACG
>WSTK01000236.1:0-32754 GCA_019616945.1 Ceratobasidium sp. 414
TCGCTCATTCATGTATTCACATAGGAAAAGTGACACTTGTCACTCGGTTTGATGGGCGGTTAGATAAGGTTGGTGGGATCTGTGTGGCCCCGACCTTACGGCTCCCTCGACGACCACGGCGCTCCAGATGACTTACGCGACAAAGTTGACCTTACTTGCGTTCACCGGCATGGCTGCTGCCCAGTTTTCTAACATCCTGGGGTACGCTATTCGATAGGGTGATTTCCCCCTCAGATATTGACAGCCTTTGTAGGCTGTCAGACCCGTGCAACAAGGCGCTTGGGCAGCTGTTTATGGGCGGCCCGGCAGCAAACTGTCTCAATACGCTTGGTCTCCTCAACGTAATTACCACACCCAGCGGGCAAAGTTGGGTTGGACCATTCGATAGTTATTTGACTGCCGTAAGTTTCTCTCCTTTTGTGCAGCTGAATGTGCCGCGACCGTTGTACAGACCTGCAGCCAACCCGCTTGCGCAAATGACACCATTTCCGCCGCGATCGCTTCTCTCAAGGACGGATGTGCTTCGGACCTCGCCGCTAAGAATTGGTCGCCGGATGATATCTCAACGGTGCGCAGACGGCTCCCTACTATCCCTCGGCTAGCGCTAATGGAAATCTCAGATATTGACCAAAGCGAGTGGATACTACCCAGCCACCCGGGAAGTCATGTGTCTTCGGGAGTGAGTTTTTCGTGATCTCTGGCGAGAGCGCTGCTAACTCCCCAATAATAGTACTGGGTACAACCAGGCCCTTTGCATCACGACGACGTTGAGCAAGATTGAAGCAATGGTTGGACAGCCTCTCAACATCGGCACCCTTGTCGCAGAGACACCTGGAGTGTTGCGCAGTAGGTATCCTTTTGGGTTTCCATTGTTTGCGCTAATGAACCCGCCAAGATCATAACATTTCTGTTCCTTCAAACATCTCATGCACGGCATGCACCCAGGCAGCTTACACCATCGCCCGTCCCCACTTGCCCTCGGATTCGTCCGTTCAATCTTGGGACAATTTTTGGATCAAACAGTGCGGCGAGAATTTCATTAGTACGTCCTGTGCATGGCAGTCTGCATAGTTCCTCACCTTGCGTAGGCGGTACCCTCCCCTCGAGCATCGCTCAAACTGCGAATCAAACGACAGCCACTGAAACCCCTCTACCTTCCCCAAACGCAGCACTACCAATCGGACACCCACCTCTCGGCGTTGTGCTCGGTTCTTTGGCGCTTGTTGGTGCTTCGATGTTGGCTCTGCTTGCGCGTGGATGAATGCCGTTTGTCACGTTGCATTCATTCTTCCACCTTCCGCAGCCGACTGGACATTATTCACTAGACTGACTGTAACATATCCACGCTCACGTAATACCACACTCCCTATCTACATAGAACACAAAACGCAGCACTGATGTTAGAGATAAAGCGACTGAACAGAGAGAATTAAGAGAAATAAAGGGAAAGATCGTTTGTTAGATACGCAAAGCAAGCAAAATACAGGGTATCAATCGTCCTCTTCTTCCAGAACGTTATGCAACGGCGCCCCGTGAATGTATCTCGACGGGCTTGCACGGCCAGGTTCTAATGCCGGTGGGACTGGAGGTGTAGCCAATGTTTCATCCTCTAAAGGACCCCCCTTGGGTGCCGCGCGCACCGGCAATCTTGACGGCCGCACCATGGCCGCCTGTGCCTGTGCCTGAGCATCTCGTTCAGCGTACATGTCGATCAACGACGCGACGGCCGTAGCAGGTCGATCTCCACTGTTTCCACCACCACCACCGCGAGGCATCAATTTCGGAGAGATTGGCTGACCTAGGCTGCTCATCGTCGGGTCATCCTCTCTAAACCCGCCATCCGACACTGCAAACGACTTGGTGGTCGTGTCTTCACGCCCATGGTGTTCGTCGCTCGTCGGCTCAAAATCGCTCTCGGGTTCATACTCCTCTGGATCGTCCTCGTATCGCGTCTCTTGCGACGGCCGGCCAGTAGGTATCGCAGGCTCGGCGGACCCAGGGTGAAATAGGATGTGTGCAGCAGGATCAGGTGATGGCGCTCGCGGGATGGGCATGACCTCCTCGTCCGACGAACGATATCCAGCAGGAGGAGATGCAGGCACAGGGACGCTCCCCGTCGTAAAGTCTTCGCCGTCCTGTTCGTAGGCCAGGCGATGCTGGCGGTGCTGGTGTTGTTGCTGGATATCTGGATCCGACGTCGCCTTGCCTCGGCGCAGAGTACTTGTCGAGCCAGTTGGGAACGCAACGCCCCCGCCCCGATTGAAGGTCGCGTCCTGGTCCCGCATCCTCCTCCCCTGGTCTGCCACCAAGATATCCACCCACGCGTCGTCCTTGCTCTGCCTCCTGCTATGTTTCTTGCCAGGTGAACCCAGCCCACCTAGCCCAAACGACCGTTCAGGATGCAGGCGGTCAGGTGATCCATCCGACCCCTCGCTCGCCGTACGAGTCTCGAAATCCATAGGGTCGTACTCGGAGCCAATAGTGCCGCGTTTAGCGCTCCCAATTCTGAACCTTGACGAAAGCCCTCCTGAACGTGTTGCCGAGCCCATTGCGCCACGGGGAGACGCTGTTTGTCGTTTGGGCGTAGTAGGAACGGGTGTCAAAGCTTGAGTTTGGATCGGAACCAGGGTCGGCGTCGCAGCCGCCCCACCGGCCCCGTTCGTACCACGCGGACTCGGATTCCACGGCTCGTTCGTGTCATCCCCAGCACTGATTCTGCGCGTCACACCGCTATTCCTGAGCATGGTATCAAACTCGCTTGACCCATAGCCAGGACTGCGCGGCGGCATTCCGCTCGTGTAGGGTTTCCCATTGAGTGTGGTCGCGGGCTTCCACTGCTTTGGCTTTACGGAAAACCCCAACGCATTGCGCTTCTTCTTGGGGTTTGTGAGCTGGTCCCGGTACTCGCGGGGGACGAATTCCTCGAAAACGAACCACTGATTCGAGGTACGGGGATCGGAGGATTGAGCCACAAGACTCGTCGGACTTGAATTGGCTGGCAGTGCTTTGAAGTCGATCTAGAGGAGCACGTTGGTTTACGTCCTCCACTATACCCGGTACACAAACTCACCAGCGCCCAGTTGCTGTCCCTGTGCGTCCTTTCCTCCCGCTCACACCAGCCCGAGCTCCAGATCAAGTCCGCCCAGCAATCCAAAAAGGCCTCTTCCACGACCCATTCTTGGCCAGCCACTGGAGTTGTCTCCCACCCAAACGTCGGCAGGACCTACGGCATAGCGCGCTCGGTAAACATCCTGGGGGCAGACCAAACAAACGCACCTTTTGCTGCTTCTTGAGCTTCCGGTGAATATCCTCGGATGTGGTAGGCCAAGCCTGAATCGTGGTTTGCAACGGCGAAGCAAATTGTAGCGTCTGGCTCAAGGGCGAGTCGTCTCGCAAGAATCCAGCAGTGGAAAAATCGGACCATGTCATCGTGGTTCGCTTCTCCAACGTTGTCTATATTGAGACATAAGTAACCAATTCAGTCCTGGCGACCAATGATCGTACCTGCCTCGCCCCCTCGGTCAGGTCAAACTCCAAGCGCTTCCCCTCGGCCCGTCCGCCGCCAAACCCGAGGGCCTCAAACTCCCCCCACCGCATATCCGTAAGGCTGCTGTACTTGGCATCCTCAACCGCATTGGCCGGAGTCGTCAAACTGCTCGTCTCACTGGCCAGCCAACTTCCATGTCCGTTGTCACTGGATGGTCCACGCGAGTCCGGCGCCGCCAGAGGTATATCAAGACGCTTGCGATAGACATCAGTGTAGCGGGCCGGCAGCCCTCGATGTTTCGGCACTACTCGTAGCCATTCGGCGCGCCCAGAGAGATCGCCCTCGCCTGCCCATCCGGCCGCGCTCTGGACTAGATCGGGACTGTACAACCGCACATTTCTCCGGACACTGGCTACGCGCACGGTACGCGCACCGCGGCGCACGCGGTCCAGATCTGCCTCGTTCAAGCGCGGCAGCATAGCAGGGTACCCGCGGATCCACTCTTTGAGACGAGACGGCAGCCCACCCGTGCCTGGAGTCTTTCGGCGCTGGATGCCATCTTCCCAGCGAATATGAGATAACAACAGATGTTCAGTCGCGTGTGCGACGCGGTGAAAGGCGGTAAGAGTGGTGGAGAATGTCCCGGTAGCTGCGGGAACAAGGCCGAATATGAGAGGACCAAAATACCCAGCAAGCATAGACGGAGTGAGACCGGACACGGTCGAGTAGGCAACCAATCGGGAAAGCAAGGTAAATAATGATGTGAATATAGGTCGAGCTGGGGGTGGGATGCCAGGAACGATCGAGGCGAAATGGTCTGTTGGGAAGCGTTGGGCTGTAAAACCAATAATCAGCTGATCGTTCTGTCCGATATCGGAGGCACGCACACTCCTCGCTCGTTCTCCAAGCACGATATACATCAAAATCCATAAACCCATGTGTTTCGGCCCCATTCACCATACGAACAATGCGCGCCAATCCCCAACTGATGAAGAAAGGTAAGAGTTGGCTGGAAACAAGCGGGATCCAACGCACCGAATAGTCATTGCAACTTCATGGGGGCCGGCAAAGCGAGCTTCTTCGCGGAAACGAGCATCTCCAGTGCGGGATACTGGATCAGAGCAAGTGCCGAGAAAGGCGCGGATCAGATTCCGGACACGAGGCGCGGACACGTCGAGAGCTTGGGTGGAAAAGAGCAGGGGAGTGGAAAGACCTAGGATTGACGAGTAAGCGAATACCCGCATTCGAGAGCTCGTTGCATATTACCGCGGAGAGTGAGCTCCTCGCCCAATATGTTGAGCAAGCGCTGCACATCGTCCAGAGAAAGTATAACGTCCTTTTCGGTATGGAGGTAGCCGTATGGTTGGTGCGCGGGATCTTCGCGTTCGGTCGAGGTGGGTGCGGATGGGATATAGCGGGGAAGGAAGCCACCAACTTGGAGCGGCGGGAGTTGAGGTGGGACTGCACACAAGTCAGCGCCAGGCTAACAGCGCCGTCGTGCACATACCTGGGAGCTCCGGCTCAGGAGAAGAAGTACGCAGGAAGCTGGGGCGGCCGTCTTTCGGGATGCTGATGGTGCGCTGCCGCAGAGACTTGTCCTTCTTTTCCTTCTTGTCCTTGTCCTTGCGGGGCAGTGGCGGCAGGGTTTCTGACTTGTGGGCAGCACTCACACGCCCAAACTCGTCGGAGGCTGCCTGGGCGGGCGGGGTGCGTGCCGTCTGGGAGGTGGTGCGGGCGCGGGAGAAGAGGGAGTGCATAGGTATAATATAAGACTAAAGCCGAGTGACCAGACGTCGGAAAGGGGTCAACAGACAGTGTCGAGCACAGAAACTACGTCCAGCGAGCAGAATGAAAATGCGTGTTGTTCACAAACCAAGTCGCTCTTTCTCTGCATCCGCAAGCCGCCATCCGATATTGGCCAGGGTCCTCCGATCAGGGTCCTAACAACCGCTGGCACCCAGTCTATTGCCTCACTCCCCGCTCCCAAGTCCCGCTCGCAACCGCTCTACTCGGAAATCAACCGGAGCCAACCCTGTTCCCCTGTGACGACCATCGTCAACTCTAAACCTGGTTTTGCCGAGGGGTACCCTTCAAACCACCGCTTTCAAGCTTATATGGCTCAAAATTCCCGAAATGCAGCGGGGCTGCCCACTCTGACGGGCCTGATTGCTGTCTCCGATGGTGCTGTCCCCTTGGTACGACGTGCAGTAGAATTTGACACCATTGTGCCAAGGCTTCTCCCACGAATCAGATATCAGTGTTAGTAGGCTAAACATACGCTGTATTGCGAGCTCTTCAGCTCAATACTTCAAATTGTACCACAATGAACATTGAGCCCGTCAGAGAACCCCATCGCTCTCTTCAACCCACAACGCAGCTACCCCGTTCAGACCGATCCCCAATAAAACCCGCTGGTTCAATGGGTTCATCATCGCCCGCAAAATATGAAATTCACCCTCTCCATCACGGCCTCTTATTCTAACTATCGGGTGAGGAACGTCTACTGAACAGAACCCCCCTCGTCAGTATCGATTTAGCAAGGCTTCGGCCCACCCACCAATGTCAACCGGGTGAAATATATCTCTTTTCCTCGCTTTACGTTGCACTTTATTATCCAACTTTCGTTTTCTCGCCGCCAAAACCTTTGGTGTGCACAAGTGCCGGTGCATATCGATTATATGCACGGTGTCCGTTCGGCTTGCAAGCACGAGATCCGGCCATGTTGGGCATACCTCCAGTCTCCAATCGTCGCCGGGCTCCTCCGTTTCTCTAGGTAGGCTAAGATCTGATATCCTCGTGTACGAGCCTTTATTTTGTCATAAATTGTCCTTCCAAATCGATTGAACCGACTTACGGCTCTCGTTATAATCCTAATAGAAATCGAGTTGAGATCCCACGCATACATTCACATCTAGTTTGCTTACGTGGTAACTCGGCCTCACTTCGCTCTCCTTTGGCTCAAGGGCATCAGGGGCAAATCGCTTCAAGTCCAACCAGCGCCATAGTACAACGGTTGCCACGAAATCGTTCAGGCGGGTCGACGTTATTCTCGATTTGCTTATGATCATATCTCGAGTCACCCTGTGCATCTAAACTTCAGTCACCTATACTCAAAATGGTCATCGTCGTACCATCGAATATACTCAACGGCACCTTCGTGGAGGTGCGTACTACTGAACAGCGGTAGTTCCACTGTGCTAAAATTGACGCCCACCAACCGCTGCGTCTCTGGGGTCGGAAAGTCGGGAACGCGCCAGATCTTTACTGCCCGGTCAGCCTACAGGCATGGGTCAGCCAAACATCCTCTAAAATGAATGCAAACTCACTCCGCCAGTAATGACAAATGGTTTCGTCGGGTGGAAATCCTATTCCCACATACTTTGAGAGCGCGTCGGGTATCGGCTGATCCACTCACCGCGCACAGAACCCAAGACTGATGACCGCCCAAACCAGCAGCCGCACCCTTGAATACCGCAACACACACCCCTTTTCCATATCCAGCAGTCTCAATTTCCGGGACACTTCCAGCCGGACCAGTTTGCGATATCAACGCGTCCAAAGGAGTGGTTGACGCACGCGCTTCTTGCAAGGTTAGCTACGTGCCCGGCCATCAGTCCAGGAACTCCTACGTTTAAAGGACCTACTTGACTGAGATCGAGCTCCCCCACATTTCGCGCGTTGCGCACATTTCGTGCATTTCGTGCGTTTTTAGTAGTTCGCACTGTTTGTCCGGCTATGTTAAGCTGACCCGGCCAATACGCAGGCGCGGCGGTAGTATCGACCGGATCTGCCAAGCTCCACATTCGAGCCGTCCAGTCTTGAGATGTGGACAGGATATAGTTTGGCCGGATAGGATGGGTAGTCAAATGCGTGATAGACTAATCTGGGTGAATTCGTGGACATCGATCCAGGAAGTAACGGCCACTCACACCGCCATGTCCCGTAATGGCACCAATTCTCTCCCAGGTCTCAACATCCACGATCCTTATAATAGCATCATCGCCACCAAAGACGATCAGCGGATGCAGAGTGTCGAAATCCAGTGCCCAAGTTACGGTCAGGATGTTATCCTGGTCACAGTTAGCGCCCATAGTCAAGTAACCAAAGTGTCCACTAACATCCGGAACCTTCAGACGCCGTATGATGGCGAGCACGTTATCCCTCGTCTGTACCAGTCTCAACTACGTATGGAACCACGTTAGCCTCTTTTCGGCCACTCTTGCGCCTGGCACACCTCGTCCCCTGCACAAATCGCCACGCATCCCATCCACCTCCGAATAATCTTCAACCACACCTCTTCTACACTTATCGGCGTCTCTTCGATGGGCAGTGTGCCCATTGGTACCTTCGTTCTTTCCCTATTCGTAGTACCTGGCCAAGTCGTAATGCGCTTTCCTCCCCACAGCGTTTGCAAACTCTGTTTATGCCATGGGAAAAACGAAGCATTTGTCAAGGCAGGTGCATCCGTATCATCGGTGGGAAGGGTTTGGTCCTGTACGCGCGTCAGAACGTGGGGCGGAGGCGCATTACAAGTAAATCAAGCGTGTCTCTCATGCTCCAAGACATACCTGCAGGATGCTCTTAAGTTTATACCCATGGGCGAGGGCGCCTGCTGGTTGGTCTTCGGATATGTCAGACCTATTTTGCGACCGTAAGTGGGTAGCTGGAACCGGTGGAACGTTCGCACACAGACATTGGTCAATGGGTAGCACCAGGCGGCAGGGCAGCTAGAGGCCGCACTGAACTTCGGCAGTCTCAGCAGCCGGCTATTCGAGTGCGGGAGTAGTGCTTTGAACCAAGCTGATTCGGAGATTCCGGGTGGGGACCCGCTCGGTAGCGTGATCTTGGTCGGACAAAGAGACGCGACGATCTCGTGACTGGATCGACCCTTTGGCCACCTGCTCTCGATGATATACAGCACCACCCTACCCTCCAACCTTGTCCAAACATTGCCTTTTCCACATGTTATTCGACCGCTGCTTCGAGTTTTGCCATTCAAATAGTCACCCCACATCGTTTCAAGCTCGCATCTACCCAGCACCCGCTGGCATCTCCAATTGCGATTCCAGGGTCCCAGTTATTACGTGGTTGTTACTGGGTTTGAGACGCATATATTCACCGACAGCGAGGATGGGCTAGCTCGGCCTTCTGAAGACCCTAACCGTTCCGTAATAGTAAACCCTCAAGTACGGCATTGTGTGCCTGAGATGGCACCTCGTTGCTCTCCTTTCGCCGTAAAAAGCTCGACTTGCTCTCAGTTCCATTGGCACAGAATCGTTTATTTCAACTAGAACTTGGGGGTAAAAATCATTACACCTCGGAATAGGATATCGGGAACATCGGGCGAAATTACGGAAGCCAAGCGACACGGAGTGGGTATTTCGTGAACGCAGACCACCAGTCGGGTTGCTGGCGAACATAATCAAGCATAGTCCTTGGTTGGAGGGGGGTGATTTGGAAGAGTGTATCCCGGTGGTGGAGGTCCGGCAGGCTGGGGGCACGCATGGTTGTCAGTGGTGACTGATCCAGATCTAAATGGCACTTACAGGGGCGTATTGAGGTTGTTGATTCATTGCATAATTGACCATTGGAGCACTATAGCAAACATTATTAGCATTCTGAATATTCTCGGTTTGACACAAGACTTACCCCGAGTTCCAAGGTCCAGCATCGTTGGGATTGTTGTGGTTCCCCTGGTGGTACTGCGGAGCATAATTGTTAGTGCATCACATTTGGACGGTGGATCGACATACTGTTGGGTCATACGATGGCTGTGGTTGGTACTGCGGATACGGCTGATACTGCTGCGGGTAGTGCCCCGTATTCGGATGGGCTATGAACGCCTCGTTCACCTGGCGCAGACGCCGGCGACGGAGTATTATGAGTGATAGTAGTGCTAGGAGCGATAGAACTGCTGTGCAAAGTGTCAGAGGAGCGGAGGTGCGTAGGTGGGGCTCATACCGATGCCAATACCAATGCCAAGCCGAGCGGCATTGGAGAGCCCTGAGCAACGATAGACACCATAACTAGGAGGGCGTAAGCGTGAGCGGTAGCTAGGGTGTACAACTTACAAGTCGTAGCCGCAGGTGCGGGTGGCGTAGGCGCCATGGGCAATGGTGAGTAGCACAAGCACGATCATGGTGGTCGTTGATGGATGCAGTGCGGTCAGCTTATGTCATACTTGACCGCAGGACATGCACGTGACTCATTTACACGTGACTACTCCCCCCAACAACAATGTCGGCTGAGCCCCCCGTGGCGGACGTGGCGATGGACGAAGATGCGGGCCAGGCAAAGCGATACCTGGCCTCGCAGACGCACGACATTATCATTCCCTCATACAGCGTCTGGTTCGACATGGCCTCAATCCACAGTGTCGAGAAGCGCGCTCTCCCCGAGTTTTTCAACTCGCGCAACCGCAGTAAAACGCCCACCGTATACAAGGACTATCGCGACTTTATGATTAATGCATACCGTATGCGGCCAGCAGAGTACCTCACTGTCACTGCCTGTCGCCGAAATCTTGCCGGAGACGTGTGCGCTATCATGCGTGTTCATGCTTTCCTCGAGCAGTGGGGACTCATCAACTATCAGGTTAGTTCGAAAATAAGCATTTTATCAAGACATCTTTGACCTCTTTGCCAGGTCGACCCGGAAACCCGCCCCGCAAACCTCGTTCCACCATTTACTGGTCACTTCCGTGTCACCGTTGACGCTCCGAGGGGGTTGCAACCCCACCACCCTGGCCACCGCCCTCCACTACCCCTCCAACCAAATAACACTGCGATGTCTGCTTCTGGGCCTCCCTCTCTCGAGCTCCGCAAATCTATTTACATGACCACACCAAAATCCACAACTGGACGCGCTCTCACCCCAACACAAGCCGCCCAGCTTGCTCAGCAGGCTGACCCACCAGCTCCCAACTTGCGAATCAGCTACGCGTGCGATACCTGTGGGGCAGACTGCACCCAGCTCCGCTACCACTCGCTCACCCGAAAAAACTTTGAGCTCTGCGCGTCTTGCTACGCAGACGCCCGGTTCCCGAGCACGATGCTATCGGGAGACTTTGTTCGACTCACTGCCGACTCGATTGTCCAGGGAACTGGGGGCGAAGTGCCGTGGTCGGACCAGGAGACTCTACGGCTCCTCGAGGCCATCGAGATGCACGATGACGATTGGGGTGCTGTGGCGGAACAGGTCGGGACCCGTACCAGGGAACAGTGCATCCAACACTTCCTCCAACTCCCTATCGAAGACCCCTATCTCGACGATGGCTCTGTCGCTCTCGCTGGCCGTGTTGGCAGCGAAGGAAGCCTCGGACCACTGAGGTTTGCGCGTATGCCGTTCGACCAGGCCGAGAACCCGGTGATGAGCGTTGTGGCGTTTTTGGCGAGTGCCGTTGGACCGGGTGTTGCCGCCGCCGCCAGTGGACGGACAATCGAGGAGATGAAGAAGCAGGCAGAAAAGGCGGCGGAAAAAGAAAAGCAGAAGGAGAAGGAGAAGGAAATGCAGTCCGAGGGGGATAAGGATAAACTCTCAGAAAAAGGCGCCGACAGGGATCAAGCCGGTGGTTCTCCCCAAGAGGATACCAAACCTGATATCCAGCAGCAAGAAAAGGACAAGTCGATGGACGTAGACGCCTCTCCCACTTCTCCCAAAGGTGGCGCGTCGGCTTCCCAAACTGCTCACCTCGCCTCCATCGCACTATCCACGTCGGCAGCAACCGCCTCCCACATTTCGGCTACTTCACTCGCCTCGATCCAGTCCCTCACGGCACAGCTCCTCCAGACTCAAGTCGCTAAACTCGACCTCAAGCTCGCGGCTTTTAGCAAACTGGAAGAGCTCGTCGCCGCCGAGCGCGAGGCCGTCCGAAGGGAGAAACGAGAGGTCGCCAAGGAGAAGCGAGAGGTCGGCAGGGAGAAACGCGAAGTTGAAAAGGCGACACAGGAAGTCCGACGAGCAGGCGCAGAAGTCCAGCGAGCCCGCGAAGAAGTCCAGGCAGTCTCTCGTCGGCTCGCTCAACAACCCCAGCATCACCCGCATCACCCGCACCAGCCGCACCAGCCGCAGGAGAATATGCAACCGCCGCCAGAGATGGAGCTGGGCGACTTTGCGATGAACATTGACATGAGCGGGATGGACTTTTCCATGATGGGTATGAACGAGATGAATGTGCAGGATGTGGATTTGAGTATGGCTGGGTTCGGGGAGGGTGATCCGAGCGGGATGCATGCCGACGGGTTCGTGAATCTGCGATAATGGCCTGTGTGGCAGGTGTATATATTCGGCAACTAGTTTTTTTTTTTTTTGCTCCCTCCGATGTTTGGTGTGGCAAAAACGACGTATATATAAACGAGGCACCTCGGTGAGGGAATAAACACGACAGAACAGAAACAATCAGGCAGCCAAGAAATGCCTGTCCGACATACACACAGATACCCGCCCCACTTACGAGAACTTCCACCTAGACCACGATCATCAGTCAAAATCTAAAAAATAGTAGAAAAACGCACTTGTTGCCACAAACTGTGCAACTGTGAAAAGAATAACAAGTCAGCCACTGAACGGAAGAGAGGTACTTAGTAGATACGTACGTGACAAATGTCTGGAATAGATGGAATGATCAGCGCATGCAACTAAATCGGGAATGCCGTGAAACTCACCGTCATGGGCTCATCAGCAGAGCGGGTCTGAGCTTGCCTGTACCTCGTCTTGTACTAGAATGGTGCCGAGTCAAGTAACAATCAACACCAAGTGCCAGACACAACATACGTTCTTGCAGCGGCCGCACTGGAATGCATCTGTCTCAGCCTCGGGCTCGCCAGCACCAAGCGCATTGTGCACATTTTGCTGGTTAATCTCGCTGTTCTTCTGCTTTCGCTCTTCGCTGGCCATTTCCTACATGACTTGTCGGCACATGCAGAGGGTTGTTTGTCTAACTACTTACCTCGGGAGTCATTTTGCAAAACCGCTCAACCTGAATATCCCCGCTCACGACAGCCGCCCGCAACCCAGGATTCTTCTTGTCCTTGAGATTGAGGCATAACCGACGCATCTTCTGACCGTACTCTTTCGACACGCCATCGAATTCCTTGTAGACAGCATATTCGATGCTGGATGCCCGTTTTAGGATTTGTTCCGTGGCTGGCAAAAGATTGTGTCAGACGTCAAAACTAGAGAGTGTCCAAGCGGCACTTACGCGCTCCAGAGTCCATCGCCATCGCATCGTACAACAGTTCCAGGCATTTGTCCCTAGCCTTGTCGCCCTTAGACTCGATCTTGACCGCATCCGTCTTGACCGTGCGAATGACGTTCGGATCAGATGGAGTGACTGGCGTTTGCGGGGGCTTGGAGGGCAAAGTAGGCGCGGACGGTGCAGTAGAGACCGAGAGCTTGCGTGGTGGAGGCTCAAGCGGGGGGAGGGACGGTGCCGCAAGTCGGGGTGATGACGTGTTTCCCGCAGGAACAGATGTTTGTTTCTTGGCTGCGACGGATGTTGTCGGTTAGGCACCAGGTTGAGAGTGGAGAACATACCGAGAGGTTTGGCTGGGTCTGCAGCGGGAGCGGCGGTCACCTTGGCCTTTTTCCCCGCCTCGACCGCCTCCTTCCATTTCTTGACGAGTTCCTTGGCAAGGTCTGCAATTTCCTTGCGGGGGTGAGACCGCAGCTTGCCAATGGCCAGCCCAGCCTTGGTCTCCTGCGAACGGATATTAGTCAGGCATGTTGGCGGGACAAACGTGATGGACTCACCCTGAGTAAATCTTCTGTAGCCACCACATGGTGCTTCAGCTGCTTCAAAATCGTCACGCCATCCTGTGGGCAGCAGTCAGTTGCTAGGCAGCTACAAAATCGAACATGAATGACTTGCCTCGGGTTTGCCAGACACGGTGACCGTCTGCAGCTCTTTGATTAGCTTTTTAACCTCTGTTGCGTCCATTCGGATCACACTTTTCGGGGTGCGTTTGGTGCGCTGGTGAGGGAAAACGCAGGTATTTATGGGTCAGTAAATCTGCGGTTGTACTACTACAGGGGGGCTTTCTACACTATAAGCCTGCTATCGACGCTGTGGCACACGCCAACACAGAGTTCCCGGCGCTTGTCTGCCTCCACATCATCACGTAAGCAGCCCCTGATGTCGTCCTTCCTCAAGCCTCGATTTCCTGCCCACACTGGCTCCTTTCAACCTTATCGTCTTGGCTGGGCTCGCTGCTGAAACAACCTCTGAATAATTGTCCTTGAAAAATCCTGTCCTTTTGGGAGACTAAAGCCAATTCAACCTGCACTTCACCCCCGATCGTCGGCGCTCTCTGGCGGAACTTGAGGTCAGCTGCACTGCGGGCGTAACACACTCCGCTCTCCGGTGACCTCTCTAGTTCTCCTATATGTTTGGAGCAGATTCCGTGGGAATCACCGCCTACTTCATTCGGCAACCAACAGCCTCCACCTACCCTCCCGACTACATCAAACACGTAAAACCGACCTAACCTTTATGGTGTTTGAAACCCGGGAGTCTCCTATATACCTGATATGGGCTGCGCCTGAATCGGGGGTGCTCTGGCATAATGTCTTCTGTGCTTGACCAGGTCTTCAAAGAGTTAGCTTCCCCACATTACGCCCGCCTGTTCGATACGTGTGTGCGAACGCCGTGGGAGAACCATCTAGCGAACGCCAATAAATGCGTCAACCCCTCCAACCCGTCTCCCTTACCACCCCTCTCAAGAACCATTCAGCATGACTCCGCCAATCGCAACCTCTTCAGCCCCTGCCATGTACCCCGAGTCTGAACCTCCGTCTCCTGTCGATAACTCTAACAAGTCACTCCCCGCTCAGTGGTATCGCGACGAACGGTGTGTAACTCCCTGTCTCGCACAACACATGTCTTATCACTCCTCAGGATCTACCACATCGAGCGGCGTGCAATATTCTCCAAATTATGGGTACTATCCACTCACGTCTCTCGCTTTCATAGGCCTGGTGACTATCTCAAGCTGGAACTTGCTGGCTACAGCTACTTTGTAATCCTAACCAAAGAAGGCAACTACGTCAGTCTTCCCGTCCCTATCCGTTCGTCTACTGAGATGACATTGCCTTCTTAGAACGCATTTCACGTGAGCACCCCCTATGACACGCACGTTCCACCTATCCTCACCCTTGTAACGTATATAGAACGTGTGCCGCCACCGTGCCTTTCCTCTTGTCCACAAAGAGACTGGCTCGAGCACCGTCATCGGCTGCAAGTATCACGGCTGGTCCTACTCTCCTTCCACAGGTTCTCTCATCAAGGCGCCCAAATTCAACACGGTCCCCACGTTCAAACCTTCTGAGAACTCGCTGTTCCGGATTCGTACTCACGTTACCTCGGCCGGCTTCATCTTTGTCAACTTTGCGGCGAATATCGACAATGATGATGGCGTACCTCCCGTCCCAAGCGAGACAGACATGCCGTTAAGGAGCGATCCTTCACGGATTCCATCGGGCGTTTGTGACGTGACGTTTGAGGATCATTTCGGAGATCTGGTAAACGAGTGGAGCCGGTTCAAACCTCAAGAGTACGAGTACGCATATAGCTGGTGGGTGAAGTGCTTGGAGCTTGTGCTCAATGCTAACATCCCTTACAGGACGGTCGATGGTCCATATAACTGGAAGGCAGGCTTTATTTTATTTCTCTGGACAATCGTCCTCACCGATTTTTCAGACGCTCATGGATGGCTACCAAGAGTGCTATCACTGTAACATTGCGCACCCCGGTAGGTCCCTATCAAACCCGCGGTAGCTGACCACTCACACTACTCAGGCTTCGCCAAATCTCTCTCCCTCGACACATACAAGGTCACACCCAAAACCAACTTTGCCCGTCATACCGCGGAAAACAATACGAAAGCTACTGCTGTGCAGCCCAAGGGTGCCAGTCCAGATGACGCGCCGCCGACATTCACGTTCGTGTTCCCGTCCTGCGGAGTAACCGTCACCGATGTGATGTGGTATATGTGAGTTCTCGGCAACCTTTGTTTCATTGGTAGGGCACTCACGGGGAGGGCAATAGGATGAGGGTTATCCCTCTGAGTGCAACTCAGACTCGAATGGAGTATGATGTATTCAGACACAAGAGCGTATCGATGGAACAGCTGCGGGAGTATATGCAATTCTACGAGCAAGTAAGTTCGATGTACCAGGTCCCTTCATCATCCCCACCTCATTTCCTATAGGTGGAGGAAGAAGACTATCTGCTCTGCGTCGCGACTCAGCGAAACCTCAACACCGGAATCTACGGTCGAGGTGTGCTTCACCCCGACAAAGAGGCATGTTTCGACATCTTCACCAAGATGTTGTACTAACCAAAGAGTGACTATAGAATGGCGTATTATATTACCAAGGCCGCGTCAAGTCATATGTCGAGGAACACCTTGCGCTCGAGAAGAAACTCGGGCATGAATGGAACCCCGCTCAACCTCGGTCGCAGTGTGAGACCAAGGACAGTAAAGGGTGCGGAGCTGCGGCGGCCGATTCGGTCTGCTCGGTATGCAAACCCAACTTTATGATAAACCTAGCACTAATTAGCCTTCGCAGAGCCTGGGTCCAGAAATGACATGGTAAAGTGGTCTTTCAACATGGCATGTGAACTATGAATACAATGAAAGTAAACAAGGAAATTATCTTTGTGAAACGGCGAGACATTCTTAATCTAGACGTATCTCTGAAGAGCTCCGGGTTGTTCAACTCCTCTGCGCAACTCCAACTCTCGGGGTCTTCCCCTGATCGAACACAACATACACATGCTTCAGGAAAACCTGATAGTGTGCATGATCAACCCAAGCTCAAACATATCCCCCCGCAAATACTCACATCGCCCAAGATATCCTGCGGGTTCTGCCCTCGGCTTTGCACGGCACCATAGGACATACCGTTTCCCGCATCGGAGAAAGCGAGATCTCCGCTTGGAACAGTGAACAACCAATAGCCGACGCAAAAGGCTAGCGACGGAAGCTGTGCATTTGCAGGGAATATATACCCTCCTGCGCACCCAGAACTGAGCGTGGGGGGATTAATAACAAGTGGGGGGTACAACAACGCACCTTGGCTCTGATCTAACCGGGCACCAGGGACCCTCGAGTAGAGCGTCTCGACCGTTGCGTCGTCGAGCAGGATGAGAGTTGTCCCAGTATCCTGTAAATCTTGTAGTAGCTCTCCCGCCGAATACAGCAACTTGGCTCACTATGATAGCTGTATTGTCCCAGCCTCTATCGTATATATCCGAGCCTATCTTGATATATGCCGAAGGAACTGCAGGTGTTTTCCGAGAATCAACTACAGAACAACGTGGCCATTATGTCATACACACCTTCCCACCAATCACTATCCTGGACGAGTGGTTGCCAAAACAACTTGCTCGAATGGACTGTCTCGTCGATATAACCAAAGGTGTAAAATCCCCTGGAGTCATGTTTGTCGAGTTTGACGGTAAAGATTGGCTACGCGAAAGTGAATTAGATGCAGAGAAAAACTGAGTCCTAATACACTCACATCCTTTACCAATCCCTGCTCAATCATATTTTGCATCGGCGATTTTTGCCGATGCGGTTTAACTGTATTCAGTCTGGGGACTGAGATATTTATCAGCCGATCAGTAACCTCATTCGAACGTTTGATAGGACTCACAAGCTAGTCCAAGGAGCCCATCACTTTTACCCTGCAAAAACTCGTCGCTGAGTTGTTGCGAGACCTCGACCGCTTGTCGTTTGATCTCGATGTCGCCAATCACGATCGTATCCAAGTGCACATCCCCTGACGCGTGTGACCCATCGCCGTATTTGACCTCCCAAGATTCACCGGGAAGTGGCTCGGAGGTTCTGCTTTTCTTCGGATCGTAGACATTGTGACCACGAAGGTTAGAACAGCTGGCACGGAACTCGGATGACCACACCCAAAAGTCAGATGAGCCAGTACTATAAATAGCTATGCGGTTAGGGCTTGGGTAGCTCAGCTGGGAAATGCGCTTACTCGAAATCCAAGATCAGGGTGACACCTATGACAAGCCGGAGTGCCAGCTGTAAACCCGGTGGTCTTAGTTGTGGAACTCACTGACCTGGTGTTCCAATGGTGACCGGGCATGCATACTCCGTATCTACGATTAATATTAGTTGGCGCCATCGAGCAAACAAACCCCCAAACCCGTGCTCACCGTTCTGAATGTCGTTCGCTTGAACGACCGTCTTCCCATCATACGGGTCTAGGTTCACATCGGGCACTCGGACGTTCCCTCCGATATTCAACTGCAGCCTGTCTGCGGCAAGTCGCTCGTGTATATATCGCCGTATACATAATGATTCGTGGTCAAAGAAGAAAGGGGTTTGCCAAGTCCCCCCGATCTTGAATTTCCGAATACACTTGGCATACTGTAGAGGCGTCAAGAAGTAATAAGCTTGGTACCAAATAAGGGACTTACGTCTTTAGGCCCATTTCGTATATACTGTGTATTCCTCGTAGCGTGAATTGAAAACCCCCTCCCGTTACGCCTGAACAGCCCTTGTCGATTAGAGAGGTCGAGGCCAGCCATTGATCAGATGGTAGACATCCACCGGAGGACGTGCGAGCGGCAGGGCAGGTTTTAGTCGCACGTGCGATATGTTGGCATCGCTAGACTGAGGTTTCCATTTTTGCAACGATCCGGGGTCTGGTGGGTGTGACCCGCAAGGGACCGGGCTCAAGTTTGTAATCGGCTTGCTCAAGCGCACCAACAACACCATACAAGTTTGATATCGCCTCGAAGTCTGGTCACTCGACCCCCATATCAGCAGGGTGAAAGCTTTTGAATGTGGTCGTTATTTCCTGCAAGACTACTGGGGGCGTTCAGTTGAGTCATCCACAAGCAGTACCGATCCGGCTAAAAGCAAATGTGCCCCCAAAGAACCACAATGCACAACGATTTTCGGAAATCCCAAGCTCATTGCTAGGATATGCTGCTTCTGTAATATTTCTGATCGCGCATGAATATGCCGGGTGTGCTGCGCTGCGTTCTATGGGGCCGACCATTTGTCTGGGACCACGTCGAAGGTGTTCATAACTTTCTCAGACTACTATCTGGCATGAATCTTGGGTTCTATCCCCCGCGTAATCAATGTAACTTGGTCAGTTCCTCTTACCCATTTCTTCCATTAAAGATCAACAATAACACGTATAACTGATTTTTAGGTACTGGTGCGCAGGGAATCTCGTCGCGGAATGATACTTCCAGCTCATCGATGGGTCGCCTACAGCGGTCAAAACTCTCAAGGTTTACGATAAATGTATCGGTTCCTACAAATCTTTCGATTGGCTAATCTTGGCTCCACAGTTGGAGTCGCAAACCCTGCTCCTAACCTGAAGTCGCTCGACTCGACCAACCCCCCCCCCCCACACACTTCTATAATATCGAGTATGCGATTTTTTTCCAAAGCATTTGCATGCGACTCCCTACTTGAAGTTTTTTTCAGCACCAATTTTCGATGGGATGAACGATGCAATATCAGGCCCTGCCACGGGCCTCGAAGAAATGGTCAACGTTTTGATTGACAAACCAGCCCATATCCAGAAAATTGTCGCTATTCCCCTCGTGGCATGCTCGCGAGCTTAATGGGAGCGCATCGGGCGCGTTCATGATTTACACGGGATTGCCCTTCATTTCTATGCCCGTTGTGAAAGCTTTGCGATCTGTCTTGTAACTGGGGTTGCTGGTCCCCCCTTCACCACAGCTCCAATCACTGGCCGTCTGACCTGGCGATAGAAACAATGTGCCCTTCAAGCCAGAGTCGTTGTCAAGTACATCGTTTCCGAAGTTGGCACAGCTGCCTCTGTACTTTATTTATTCCACAGATTCGATCGAGACCGGGTGCCTCATGGGGGTAGTGCTAATTTTTCGCCGGCTTGCTACGCTTCGGGTTTTCATGCATCATGATAACCTTGCATCTGGCGAGTATTCCTGGGTCTTTAGCCGCTTTTTCCCGTCCCTCAATAAGCACATCCCCAGCCTTCGAAACCTCTATATCAGTTTCTACTCAAGACCTATGGAACCCCGTCTTACGGGAGGCCATGGATTAACGCATTTAATATCATATCTTCCTCTGGAGACTGTTTGTCCTGATTGGGTGTACTTTCTGTCCGGCATTCCCGAGGTGTTCGAACTCAACACTGGCTGCAGGACGCAAACCACCTATTTATCCATCCAATTTCAGCACGCCTGGGCGCAAGACATGCCCGGTTTTGCAAGGCCTCCAAACCTTCAGCATCTGGTCTTGATGCTCTATCCCACAACAGAGTTTGGTGGTGATACTGATGAGAGTGAGGAAGACTTTGGAAGACCTCTTGGGCTGAGTCTGCATACCTTGGAAGGTAATCTTGGGGGTCGCATGCTCTGTAAAACCGATGAGATAGACCGGCTGGCAAGGTAAACAATATACCATTTTGGGGCTTAATGAGTCACTCGAGCTGTATTCCCTAGGTTCTTGCTGTCACTGGCCAAACCTGCGTCGTATCGCGTGGCCGACGTCTGGCGTGCCTGGGTCAGAACTCAACCGCGCCACCCTACCTAAGAAACGGCTTGAGCCGCGGAGCATGGAACTCTGGTGACTTGAAGTGTAATGAATCCTCCCTGGTTCGAGAGGTCATGACTGAAATCTGTATTCTCTCGTATCGAAGCTTGGTATGTTCATGACGCTATATTTGTGCGCATACAAGCAGCTGGGGCATGCGACCGCTTTGGGTAGTGCGAGAAACCGACCAGTCCAAGGAACCACGTATATCATCATGTAAACAAGGCTCCAATCTTGACAATAATTATAACAGTAATGATGGCGCCGGTTGGGGAACACAACGTACCAAATACCCCTCGGTATCTCCAACTTATTACTACATGCCCTTCGTGATAAACCTGATTGGACACGTGTATCTCGCATAAGCCAGGCCGTGTTTTATAACACGATACCACCCGCCCAGAAGAACATTTAGGGAGTCCACTGTCTTTCCCGGGCTGATACTGAGCGTGCTGGGTGGCCGCCGTAACTGGTTAGGAGGCTTAACACCGAATCAGCCGTAGGCAAAGCTGAAAGGTCACGGTGGCTTCTTATAGAAACTTGGGCTTGGATGTCGTACCAAAGTCATGTGGGTAGACCAATAGAGTTCCCAGTTGGGCTTACAAGGCTTGTGAGATACAGACAAGAGACTTATGCTAAGGTATCTCCCTTATATCGGTGGCTTGGCTCGCGACCTGCAGGACCCCTTCGTTGTATCGTTGCCCAAACCACAATGGCCTAGGCCAGTCCAACCATAACATGATAGCCACACCTAAAAGGCCCCCAGGACTGGCGCATAACTATTCATATATATACATAATAAGTTACCGGCTAACCGCCCCTCACACTCGAACCTCCCTCCTGCCAAACGAAGCCCAGCGGCGCGCGCTACTTTCTTCCAGTTGTGCTGGGCTAGTGTACGCCCTCCAGCTACCGCACGGTAGATTATAGTAGAAGGCCCACCTAATCTTTATCACATAGTGCCTCTCGCGCTCGGCCAGTAACCTCTTCTGTCCCGATATAGCCCTAGAGCTCGAAGCTGCGATATTCACGGGGAGCATAATTCTTTGTCTCCACAGTGCTATCCAACGTCTGTCCGAGGCCAGCCGGAAGACGTAGACGAGTACCGACGCAGCTGGGTCACTGCGTTGATTCAATCGTGATTCGTTCCTGTTTGGATAATAATGTGTAATACTCACTTGAGTAGGACATCTTGCTGCAGCAGCTTATCTCGGGTCATTTGAGTATCCCTGAACGTGACCCAATCCACCGCGAGCTGCTCGGAACCAGCGTTATGCCCAGAATTACAGAATATTGCGCCTCGCCCCGTCTGCAGATACTTGTCGACCTAACCAACCCAATCAGTACAACCGTCTTGCGCAATATACAAAACCGCCCACTCCAAACCGGGCCAACTCGTCCCTCACTTCCCGCTTCCCGATCCTCTCCAAGACCTCCAACACTCTCACATCATGCTCCGAGGGAAGCGACCACACGATCCTGGTCCACACTGCCCTCTTGCTATTTATAAACGCGTCCTGTGCATCGGCCAACGCCGCACCGCCGCTCTCCACGATATCCAGCCTTTGACCAGATCTCTGCGGTTGCGGTGGTGGAGATCCGGTACTCTCCCAACCTGAGATCTGCCTGGGCTTCGGGCTATCCTTAGATCGACGAGAAAAGCTAGGCATGATCGAGGAGAGGGTGCGCTTGAAAGAAGGGCGAGGGCGGGAAGGAGTACTAGGCTGAAGAGGTTTGTTAGGGGTTTGGGTTGACATTACCGAGTAGTGAAGGATTCGATGTCGGAAATTTTGTAAAAATTCGGTAGCCTGGACGAGGTTATACCCAACAGAATAGGGAACGCCAGGCCTCGTGCGGCGATGGACATGCGGCATCCAGGAGGCGATCACGCATACATCCTCCTTCTATACTTGGAAAGGCCGGCAGAAGGTGGCGTCGAGTTTAATTCAATCGCAGGCGGTGCAGATCGTCCCGGTGTGGTTGGTTCCGCATTTGCAAACAGCGAGGATTCAACTCTTGCAAGCCGTCGGCTGGGCGAGTTGGTGAAATCGCTTGGTCTTGTGTAAGAGCACTTGAACGACAGAGCTTCACGTGCGGGGGCAGATATAAATGAGAGAACATGTACTATTGGCGCGTGATTACAGTCAGAAGCATTCCAACTATTCACTTGCATAAATATACAAAATTGCACATCAGCCCGCGCTCACTCACAAGGCACGCCGAAGGTCGGTGGTCCAAGCCCAACCCAGCATTTAATGAGCGCGGACCAAACGAACCCAAAAGGATATTGCGATGTTGCGGAAGCTGTGAGGCCATATGCCGCGGCTGTAGTGTCGCCTCCGCGGGAACGACGCGACCAGAGGGGGTCGGCCCACATACTGTATGTCGGGCAGGATACCTCGATTTGCGCCTAGGAAGAACTATTTTATGGACGATAAGTAAGAAGTGTAATAAGCCTATTCATCGCGAATACCAGAACACTCGTACTTACCGAGACTTCGTGATGAAGCTTCCCACACCCAGGTACGAATTCCAGACTTGCCAGCGGGTCAAGTTGGGGGTGGAGCAGCGCAAAGATAGCATGACAGCTCCGAGGTCGTATCGAGTCTGGGCGAGCTCCAAAAAAAGAGCATGAAGCGTACCTATCCGCGGGGATAGATGTCGGTTCCCAAGATAACTCTCCACCCGCCTTCTGGTGCGGCCGCCGGGATCAGTTCTTGGCGCGGCGTGCTTGCCTGGGGCGGTCGTCATGGATAAATGCCAAGCTGGGGCGAAGGTCGTCGCGATATACGGGGTGCTCACATGAGAAGCGGAAGACCAGGCTAGAATTGAAGGTTAAGTTGGGGGGTTTCCGAAGTATATGCGCTTCATGAAGAAGGAGCGGCGACGTAGCGCGGGGGACGATGGGGGTGGCCGCTATTTCCGGGTAGAATCGCTCGCTCCCGCAACGCGCTCACCGCCATGCAGTCGATCTCTGCGCGAGTGGGCTGTCGCCAGAAGGCCACGGTGAGCCCAGGTGGTGATCGCAGCTCACATCACATCACACCATATGATGCCCGAAAGTAGTTTCTCCATTGGAGCAAGATAGGAAGGGCGTGACGGGTCGGGTAGAAGCTCCTGTCAGAACCGGGTATTTGCCTGTCAAATGTCGTGTGCATCGTGCGCGTAGGAATCATGGTCCGATGAACCTGAATTGTCCGCGTTGGGCGCAATAAAAACAGAGTGAGTATACATTAGAGGTAAGGGTAGACCTACAGGAATACTCCGTAGCACGCGGTGCTTCCCCTGCGAGGGCATGCTTGGGTAATGAGTACTCCTCATGCTCGCGGGACTTCTCCAGGCACAGCAGCGAGGAGCTCTGGATCACGAGGTGCGAAATGAACAGACGAGAGTGTGGCTTGGGTGGTGGGCTATTCTTGGAGGGGCGGTTGCGTCAATGAAATGGCGTGGGTAGGCTCGATATGAATGTGGCAGCCCACGCATGAATTCGTCGAGGCTTAACGAGTTTGTAGGGTTGGAGCACAGGCGAGTCGGGAGTCGGCCGGAGCTCGCAAAGCGTCCAGAGCGGGTGCCGGACATGTCACGGATGGCAAGACGGATCACCGATCAGATGCAGGCGCCGGTGGCACGTGTAGCGTGTTGGATTTGGACTTCCGGTGTCGGGTACCCGGTTCCCGCCACCGCCGGAGACCCGACACCGGCAAGTTTCACAAAGGTAGCACTCTACACGGACGGCGTGCTCGCCACCGACTGCAAATCACTGACGGCCATGAGGAGCGCTGCATGTGGTGTCAAGAAGTGCACGCTTGGCATCAGGGTCATTATTGGACGTGGCTCGGACGTTGCCAGTGCTCAGCGCGGTGCTAGCGACCACGCGGATGTTGGAGAAGACGACGACGGACTCGTCCTTGAGAGCCCTCTATTCTAAGCGGTTTGAGCGGGGAGAGCCAGGGGCCAATTCATTGCCACAATTCAATAGGCTCTCTCTTCGGCTCATTCCTTTAGAATTGACGACTCTCCTCGATAGCTTGGAGGCTAGGCGACGGGCGGAGGAAGTCCGAGGCGGTGAAATGCCTCGATCTCATGTGGCCAAAGTTTGACAGTTTCGATTTGGTTCTATCTGGTGACTTTTCTGACCGTGCGACAGGTGCCGCGGACGTTCTCGAGCTAGTCGACGACGGTGATGGCGGGCAGCGTTATCGGCCAAGGGTACGGAGTCGCCAAGGGTCCGAGAATCGACCCGAGGAATGTTCTCGCTTGCAAGAATAGCTGGTCTCATTGGGAGAGAAGCGGGTGCAGCATGTGCTGCGCAGACAGCCTGGAGCGAGCATACGGCGCTGCTGATAGCGTCTTGCGAGAACTATACGCCCATATGCTTCTCCGCGGTTTATATTCAGCCCGCTCCCAGCGTCCGTCCTCACGGCCTGCCTCTACACCCCCCCTGCTCCCGTATTCGGTCGAGCGCTGCAGCTGCCCACCTCCGCCATGGCTGACATCAACGAAAAAATCCTGCGCTCCGACTCGTCCTTTGACCGCAAGGACCCCGAGACCGGCCACAAGGTCGACCCCGTCAACGGTGCGTCGCGCCGCCTATTCCTAGACTCGTACTGACCTGGCACTAGACGAGGTCATTGCCGACGTCGCGGGCGCCCAGTTTGATGACCCCAACCTCGACCGCACCCACCTCGGCGACCTCGAGGAAGACTCGCCCTACCCCGAGGTCCGTTCCGCCGTCGCCAACACCGACGACCCGGACATGCCCGCCAACACCTTCCGGTACGTGCCCCGCCTGGTTGACTCTACCCCACACTCACTCTCCGCAGAGCTTGGTTCCTCGGTATCATCTGGGCCATCATCCTCCCCGGTCTCAACCAGTTCTTCTTTTTCCGCTACCCCTCCGTCACCATCGGCAACCTCGTGGCTCAGCTCATCTCCTACCCCATGGGACGTTTCCTCGCCTATGTCCTCCCCCGCCGCCGCATCTTTGGCATAGACCTCAACCCCGGCCCGTTCTCGATCAAGGAGCACGTCCTGATTACCGTCATGGCCACCGTCGGCGCCACCTCGGCCTACGCTACCGACATCGTCGCCGTCCAGCGCGTCTACTATGCCCAGACCTGGAACTTTAGCTACCAGTGGATGGTCGTCATGAGCACCCAGCTCATCGGCTTCTCCATCGGGGGTATCGCCCGTCGCTTCCTCGTCGCCCCGCCCAGCATGATCTGGCCCGCCAACCTCGTCTATTGCGCCCTCTTCAACACCCTCCACAGCCAGCAGTACGCCGGTGCCGGTACCCGCGGCGGTATCAGCCGCGAGCGCTTCTTCCTCTACGTCTTTATCGGCGGCTTCTTTTGGTACTTCCTCCCCGGATATCTCTTTACCGCTCTGTCCTACTTTTCCTGGGTCTGCTGGATCGCCCCCAAGAACGTCAAGGTCAACCAAATGTTTGGCGTCATCCACGGCCTCGGAATGTCTCTCATCACGTTCGACTGGTCCCAGATCGCGTACATTGGCTCTCCTCTCGCGACCCCCTGGTGGGCCGAGGCCAACGTCATCGGCGGTTTCTTCTTTTTCTTCTGGTTCCTCACTCCGATTCTGTACTACACCAACACCTGGTACGCCCAGTACATGACCATCTCCGGCCGCACCTCGTACGACAACCACAAGAAGGCCTACGACGTCCACCGAATCCTCAACCCCGATTCCACGCTCAACTTGCAGGCGTACAAGGCCTACTCGCCGCTCTTCCTCTCCACCACCTTTGCGCTCTCCTACGGCCTGTCGTTTGCCTCGATCACCGCCACGATCATGCACGCCGTCCTGTACTTCCGCAAGCAGATCTGGGTTCAGGCTCGTCGCTCCCTGCACGAGCAGCCGGATATCCACGCCCGCCTCATGAGCCGCTACAAGCAAGTCCCCGAGTGGTGGTATGCCCTCATCTTCAGTACGTGTTTAATATATTATTCGTAGCCAAGTACTGACCCTCCCGCAGTCCCCTCGCTCATTTTTGGTATCGTGTCGATCGAGGTCTGGCCCACGCAGATGCCAGTCTGGGCATTCTTCCTCGCGCTCATCATCGCCTTTGTCTACATCATCCCCATCGGCATGATCCAAGCCATCACCAACCAGCAAGTCGGCCTAAACGTCATCACCGAGCTTATCATCGGCTACGCCCTCCCCGGCCGCCCCATCGCCATGATGCTGTTCAAGACCTGGGGCTACATCACCATGGCCCAGGCTCTCCAGTTCACCTCCGACTTCAAGCTCGGCCACTACATGAAGGTCCCCCCGCGCCCCATGTTCCACGCCCAGGTCATCGCGACCGTCATCGCCGGCACGACCCAGCTCGGCGTCCAGGCCTGGATGTTCACCAATATCAGAGGCATGTGCACCGAGGACCAGCCCGACGGCTTCATCTGCCCCTCGACCGAGGTCTTTGGCACAGCGTCCATCATCTGGGGTGTCATCGGCCCAGCTCGGCAGTTCTCCAAGGGCCAAATCTACTATGGCCTGTCGTTCTTCTTCCTCATCGGCGCCATTGCTCCCGTCATCCCGTACCTCGTCTCGCGCAGGTTCCCGAACTCGTTTGTCAAGTACATCAACTTCCCGGTCATCTTCAATGGCACTGGCTTGATCCCGCCCGCGTCGGCGATCAACTATGTCCCTTGGGCGATCGTCGGGTTTATCTTCCAGTACGTCATCCGCAGGAGACACTTCCAGTGGTGGGTCAAGTACAACTGTGAGTCTTCTCCCCCTTTCTTTACTACCCGTCGCTAATACACGCACTCTAGACGTCCTGTCCGCCGCTCTCGACTCGGGTGTCGCCATCTCGATTGTCATCATCTTCTTCTGCCTGCAGTACCCCAAGAACGGCACGATCGGCGCGACCAACGTCCTCACCTGGTGGGGCAACACTGTGTACACCACCACGGCCGACTCTGCTGGTGCTCCCCTCCGCGTCCTCGCGCCGGGTGAGACCTTTGGTCCGGCGAAGTGGTGAGCGTGTGGATAGTGATGTGTGTGTGATGTAGTGTGGTTTTGATGAATGCCCTCCCCTCTTGATTAATGCTTATTGGTCCTCCTTTTTCGGAGGTGTATGTTAGTGATCGTGAATTCATGTGATGACCAGAATGTGTGTGAGCGTGTTCCGTTCGCACAGCGGTAATCAGCCGCTGTCACGTGACCCAACAAGCGCATATATCCGCTAAATCATTATATAATAAACCCCCCTGACTGCCCACACCGACGCATAAGGATGGCAGGATGCATGAGAAAGGTGTCCTTGCGTCGATTTTCGCCTCGCTTCCAAGTCTGCTCGGCCAGTCACCGACCTCTGCAAGAGTGTCCATAGTTATGTGTTACTCCCCACATGATGGCATACAGTATAATTTTGGATTACATGTCCAGAAAGTAAGCAAGCATAATTCATGAAAGCGCAGCCCCCTCGAGAACGGTTTGGCGAAACTCCAGCCCCCACCCTCTCACGTGAAATCACTCGTCCACAGTACCACTACGGGAAATTCCGAGTTTTTTCCTTGGGCAAGACGCGGTCGAAAGCCTCAGGTTCCTTTGTCCTGATAGGACTTCCGCCGCGTTTTGTGCCAGCGAAAATCTCTAATCCACTGTAGTGTGCTTGCCCGACTCGCCTGTCCGATGAAAATGCGGGACACTTCGGCTAAGTTGGTGCGCGAGACAATTCAGACCAAGGTTCACCTTTCCTCTAAAGGAAGTGAAGAAGTGGCTTTCGGATGTCCTCTTGGCGACAACGTGATCGTTACTTGTGGTAAAAGCGCGATAGAAACTGGGTGAACACGTGAAGGCTTGCTCTATGTCTTTACAAGCGACAATCTGACTGGGCTTACGCTAGCAGAAATTGGGAAGACGCGCTTGGGCTTCTACCGAGTGTCCCCGAACGGAAACCCGCAATCCACCGTAGTGTTTCCAGCAAAACTCAACTCACCGCATCATGTCCGAGGTTCCCGCAGAGACCACCAGTAACACTGAAAAGAGCGACAGCGACCCCATTTCTATAAAGGTGATTTGTCTACTGCTTCTTGACCTGACTCGAGTAGCGCTCACCCGAGGATACAGGTTGTCGTGTCAACAGGGGAAGAAGTCTACTTCAAGATCAAACGCAACACCAAGCTCAAAAAGCTCCAGGGCGCGTATGCGAGTAAGGTTGGTAAAGACATCAATACAATCAGGTGTGACTTGCCGGGGCACTGCCCTTCTCAAGAGACTGATGCAGGTCGTGGGGCCAGGTTCTTGTATGACGGAGACAGGATTAGCGAGGACGACACACCTGCGACTTTGGGCATGGACAACGACGACACAATTGATGTCGTGGTTGAGTGACACAGAATATCCGGAAGAAGGTAACGACGAGGCGCTGATTGGATTACATAAAGCACGCCACAGCTAAGCACCCCCATTTTGCGCACGGACTTTGGTGAGGAATCACATGAGCTGGTCCCGGATATAGACACGGAGGTAGCGAGCATTGGGTCAGTGGGCATACATACCCTTGCATTCGCTGATGCACCTCGTCACCTGTGCCCAGCGCATTATTCAGTCAAGGTTCTCCGTCCCTCTTGAGGAAAATAAGGTAGAAGTGAGCTTGGCTTCTTCGAAGCACACGTCGAGCTGGTTCGCACTGGCGATATGGTGGGTGCAAAGGCGAAAACAGAGCGGCAGCCCAGCCTAGCCCAAGCGCAAAGCAGGTGTCGGCAGTTGGTGCTTGCGGGTGCGCGGGAACACGTTCTGCGACCGCGCCGCTTATCACCTGAATGGGACAGTGTGCCCCTTTGGCCTGCTGTGCCGGCCGTTGCGAGCTTTGTTTGCTGCTGGTCTGGTCGGCGGTTTTCCATTGTTCTCCCTTCGGCGGGCTGGTATTCAGAATTCCAGGTCGAAAGCATCTGGCAGGCTGCTATGTAAATACCTGCCAGTTCCTTGATACTATCTGTTGGGCATGTGGTCTTCGAGTTATGTCGTGCTGCTTATTTCCGGGGAATGGTCCCGACAAAAGTAAACTACGTTTGAGTCATTGCTTACAATACTATTTTACTAAAATCATACTTTGCAGTATTCGGCTGCCCCCGATGATCACTTGCAGCCTTCTTTCCCCTCGCGCTTGACGTGTGGCGCTTGGTGACTCAATTAAGGCTAAAATCGTCGCTTTTGTCATGCGGTGCGGAATCTGTCTGAGCTTCATCCGCGAACCAACAGAAAGCCCCACCCCCGTTTATCTGCCTCATGACTCCACCGGTTCGACCGGCGCCTCGATGGTCACCGCACCCGGTGTCGTCTCGGCCCAACTGCGGGCATATGCGTTTGTTGACGCTCAATGATGTCAATACTAGCGAGGTATAAAAACTAGAGCCGAGTTCGCCTCATCTGCACCAGCTCGTTTCTCTCAAACTGGTAACCAATGCGTCTCAAGTCTACTCTCGCTTTGGCTCTTTCAGCTTGCGTCGCTCCCGCCGCTCCTCGTTCTAAGCGTGCGCCAGTTGGGCCTCGGGCATAGACGTCTCTGGCTACCGGTCTAATATCAACTGGCAGACTGGCAAAGCGAACGGTGTCGAGTTTGCTAGTCAATACAACAGAGCCTACGGTGTCGGCCTCATTCGCAGAGCTTACCATTTTGCTGGGTCAGCAAGCTAGACCGGCTCAGGCAAACTATTTCCTTTGACACAGTGGAGGGTGGTCAAACGATGGTAAAACTCTACCGGGCGCCTTGGACCTTGAATGTATGCGTCTCACTGCAACCGTGATGCTGACCTAGTTTCCTAAAAACGCGCCATCAGGAAATAAGTGTTATGGTTTAAGCAACGCTGCCATGACGGATTGGATCACCGACAACACGTACCACACCGCTGCTAAACGGTAAATCCTCAACCAATAACAAATGAACGAGCCTCATAGTTCCTTTTGGCTGCAGTTATCCGGTTATCTACACATCGACAAGCTGGTGGGCCTTGTGCACCGGCAACTCGAATGCCTTTGGGGCCAACTGAGCATGTGTGATCCCCCAAAATGTACTACTATATGCGCACAAATCTATCACAATGGAGAGGGACCAACACTATATTCTTGAGCCGTGGCGTTCAGAGATGGTATGACATTATGACAAACAATTGGGTTTCAGCGCTCACTTATCCTGCAGCGTTTTGAGTCGTTGATTAAGTAATGCAACACACTCTAAATCTGGATCAGGAGCGCTGGCCGATGACCACAAAACACGACGCAAGTTTGGCCAAAACGATAAGAGAATCCTACAAGACACAATTTCAGTGCATTTTACACTTCCAGAGGCCGCGAAATACCTTGCTAGCTCATCTATCTCATTGGTCCCGCAGAATATGCGACTGCCAGCACTGCCCTCCAAGGTATGGAGCATCCGCCCAACAGATCGTCCAATGTAGAAGTAGTCGTCGCTGTCGTCGCTATCTTCGCTAAACTCTGTTGAGAGTGCAAGCGCCAAGGTGAGGTGTTGAAGGCTTCGGAGCCCTGCAAAAGCAGAGAGTTCTCGCATATAGACACGCTGAAACGGGATAGATAAACGGGTAACTTGTGGCCAGCCAGTCTTGATCCCGTAAGGGACAGCATATCCGAGATCTACCTGATCGAGATAGACGGTCTCTAAAGGGAGTGACGTGATTGAATCCATCAACTTGCGACACCCGTGCAAGATGAACTTGTGCTCATGGCCATCAGGGCAAAAATCGACATGCAGGTTTCGAAGATTCTCGAGTTTCTTGAGCGATGGGAGAAAACGGCCTTGCACCCAGGAGTTCTCGTCCATTACGTCATACATTTCCATGAATAATTCGAGCGTCGTGAGCTGGCGAAGGACAGGAATCATGCACATGAGACTTTCAACTTCGATTGCATCGATGGATCTTCTCAGGTGTAAAGTCAGTCGCGTCAAAGCCGGAAAAGACTTGTCAGACAATGGGCCTGGTTCAGGCGATGCGCATTTGTTGCCGTCAGACCAGACAGCCAACGATTGGAGTTGTGAAAGATGGCCTAAGACCCTCAAAGAAGCGGCTAACAGAGCTGAGTTACAAGACAGATCGCGGAGCTTTGACAGAGACTCCAGAGATTGAAACGGCAATTCGATACGAGTCAATGAGCTGTGTGTGTCCGTTTCGGACTCGCCGTGGTCAGAAGAGCCGAAAGTGGGGAATAGGGCCGTTAATTTCTGGATGTTGGGAGATTTGTCAACCAGAACCTGAACCATTTCCTCCAGCTCTGCGTCTGAGCCAGTGACCATCGACGTCATCATATGCATCCCTGGAGTCACGCGGATCTCGACTAGAGAGTCGCATGCAAAGGCTTTGACCCAAAATTGATAGTCCGCAGCATAGCCGCCAACAGGATTGGTGAAATCGAGTAACTGTAGTTGAGGAAGCAGGGTTTGCGACTGCAAGTGCGATGCCAGGGTTGATTCGTCAAAAATAATGTAGGAACCGATAGACTTGCTGTGTATTTTGAGAGTCTTGACGGCCGATGCATAACGTTTCAAGCGATTCGCTGCTGAACTAGAGATACCACGTCGTGACCATCGACCCTCCCAGGACTGTATTTGGTAATAGATTAGTTCCCATGGTCTGTTTATACTTCATTTATTCTAGCATGAGGAACTCACCAAACTACCCCGGTGATGTTGAGGATTGACCCGAACCCCAACGTCTGGCAACACTGTGAGAAAGTTGTGGACTCCTTCAACGTGCCCCCAAATCCGTGGTACGGCTCCATTGAATGCAGTGTGGCAGACACGAGATATCCGCGCACAGTCAGAGGTATCACAGAAGTTGCATATTTTTGCTACGAGACCGGCATCCTGAAAAATGCTTTGGATATTTTGTTTTTTAGACATGATTGGAGTCGAGGACAGGCTGTCATCGATCCGGTCAAGCGCGTGGGATCAGGTCCCCTCATTCTTAGCGCTGCGCGCTCTGCCAGATATATCCTGACAACCCAACCGGGCGTACAGTCCCCCCCGCCTCTACAATACATATTTATGTCTTAGATGCAACTCTACCCTCAAGGTCGACCGTGGGTAGCACCACCCTGCGCTTGCTCTTAAGGCTTACCCAATGTAAGGCACGGCTGAGTTACCGTTCTAGCGCCTCAAAGAATAGTTGATGTTTTGGAAGCATAAAAAGAGATCCACCAACAAATGCCCACGAGCCCCGCTTTGTTCTGGGACGGGCTGGAGGCGTGGCGGTTGTGGCGGTTAACCAGCGTCATGTGACCTCCAAGGCACGTGATCAGCCCGACTCCCCTCTCCCGGCTCTTTCCAGCGAAACTCAACTCACCGCATCATGTCCGAGGTTCCCGCAGAGGCCACCGGTAACACTGAAAAGAGCGATAGCGACCCCATTTCTATAAAGGTGATTTGTCTACTGCTTCTTGACCTGACTCGAGTAGCGCTCACCCGAGGATACAGGTTGTCGCGTCAACCGGGGAAGAAGTCTACTTCAAGATCAAACGCAACACCAAGCTCAAAAAGCTCCAGGGCGCGTATGCGAGTAAAGTTGGTAAAGACATCAATACAATCAGGTGTGACTTGCCGAGGCCTTGCCCTTCTCAAGAGACTGACGCAGGTCGTGGGGCCAGGTTCTTGTATGACGGAGACAGGATTAGCGAGGACGACACACCTGCGACTTTGGGCATGGACAACGACGACACAATTGATGT
>WSTK01000236.1:32851-44246 GCA_019616945.1 Ceratobasidium sp. 414
TTCTTGTATGACGGAGACAGGATTAGCGAGGACGACACACCTGCGACTTTGGGCATGGACAACGACGACACAATTGATGTTATGGTTGAGCGTAAGTCCCGGAAATCAACGCTGTGGCTGGACTCGGCAAGATCGCTAACGCCATCCATCCTACACAGAGGTTGGCGGAGCGATATGAGCGGCCCGTTTGTGCACCATGACCACGGAATCCTCTCTGTTGTGGTACCTGAACAAGTTTCGTCACTGGGCTGTGAAATATCAGGCGTGGGGGATGATATTTGGGAGTGGCGCCATTCATTCCGTTCTCCTCTCTGGATTGTTTTTTCCCGTATTCTCAACTGTATCGCATTGTCGTCTCAATGGTATTCGCTAAGTCTGTCTAATTATTGTCCCATGATTGTCATGGGCATATTGGAGTGGTGGATTGGCTAGTTTCGCATCGTGCCTTCAAAATCTCGTACAAATGTCAAGGAGGGGCCACACTGACAAATAGTACACTCATTATAATCATGTGTAGGATTCACTTATCCCAAAACATCGCTAACATGAATTTTTCGACTGGGGACCAAGCCGATTTCACTCTCTTCCCTATCCTCCCTTTGGCTACCTTGTATTTACATTCCGCCCTGCATGCCCGCCGCCATCGCAGCCAGCTGCCCTGCCATGTCAGGATAGTTCTTCTGGAACTCCAGTTGCGCACGCGACGCCTGCATGACATCCCATCAGCAAGGTCTTAAAAGCTGGCCACAACACTCACATTCTCGTAACTCAGCGCTTGCACAAGCTCGGCCTCTGTCCTGGCGATTGCCGCGTGGCGCCCAAACATTTCAATCGCCTCCTCAATCCGACCTTGTTGGAGGCTCAATTGGGCGAGAGTAGCAACCGCCGCGTCGCATTCGTTGTCAAGCGTGAGGGCCTCCCGACAGAGTGCTGCCGCGCCGGGCAAATCCTGCTTCCATTGGTAGAGCGCAAGTGCCTTGTTGACCAGTGGGAGAGGGTTGGGGAGCGTTTTCCTGAAGGGATACGGCTCAGTAAAGAGAGAATAGATAGGACAGAAAGGAATTGGACACACTTTTGTTTCTCAATCTCAATCGCCCTATCGAACTTTTCAATCGCATCGTGGAATCTCTGTTGGTCTAGGAGCAACTCGCCGCTGTCGTCGTGAAATTAGCACATGTCGCATCCAAGGTCACAAGCCGCTCACTAGTAGTTGTACGGTTCCCCCCGATCCGGGAAGGCGAGGAGCGTTTCCCTAAAGGACGCCATGCTAGCATCTAGGTTCTGCATCTTGTACTGGGCCACCGCCAGTTGAATGTGCGAAAAGACAAATTCTGGGTCTAGTTCACTCGATTTCCTGTAATCTTCAGCCGCCCTCTCAAAGTCGCTCAGGATAAAGAACACTGCACAGTTTAGTCAAATTTTGTCCAAACAAAGCCGCTGGTTGAAACTCACCCTGCCCTCGATGATAATAAATATCCGCACATCCAGCGTCTTTCTCGATAGCGTTCTCGAACGCCGCAAAGGCCGAATCGGCCTCGCTCAGCTCCATGTACACGCTTGCAATCTTCACCCAGCTCTGAACCAGCCCAGGCCACGACTCGGTACTAGCCGTCAAGTCCGCCTTTGCGCCTACAGTATCACCCGTCAAAAATTTGAAGGTCCCGCGCAAGTTGAGCGCCTCGGCCAAGCCTTCGCGCCATGACGATGTCAGGCCCGAATCGAGCGCCGAATTGACAAGCTCGTGGGACTGCGCAAACTGCGAGTCGGCGAGCGCTTCCTGTGCTTTGAGCAGCTTCCTATCTCCCGCGGTCGGGTTGTGCGGGAGGGAGACGTGGGGACGAGGTCGGAATGCGGCAAAGTATGCGCTGATGAACGTCACGCTCGGAAGCCGGGGCTCGCGTCCGCGCATGATCGATTCGCCTTGCTTGGCGGAGAGTTTAGCGAGCACGCGCTCAACCGAGGCCGAAGCAGCGTCGTTCTTGAAGTGTTCGATGATGGCCAGGGCGGTAAAGTCTCGGAGGGCTTCGTCAAGTCTGTCCAATGCTTCGAACGCCGCCGCGCGTCGGTTCAAGGCTTTGGCATATTTGGGGTCGAGGGCGAGCGCAGAGGTGCAGTCCTCGATCACACGTTCGTGCTGTGATGGTTTGTAGTTGGTGTAGCCTGCATATACGAGCCAGTCCAAGTTAAATCCGAACTCAAACTGCCAAGAAAGGACAATGGATGAGCTAAGATTGACGAGGACTCACATGCGGCTCGGTTAGAGTAGAAGACGGCTTCCGGTTTGGGAGACATGGCGATAGCTTGAGTATATAGATCTACGGCAAGCTCAAACTTGCGTTGAGTATATGCCGAGTTTCCGCGAGTCTTGAGCTCTCCGGCACGCGACAACCGCTCCTCCAACGGCAGCGCCTGGATTTGAGCCGAAGTGAGACCCGAGTCTTCTCGATATCGTCCGATCCAAAGGCAGCAAAAATTACAGAATGCATGCAAGAGTCGCAGCGGGCAGAGACACTTGTTTAGCAAGTTGTTACGGCCAGACGAGCGGACATACCTTCATCGCTACTCCGCTCCTCCATGAGCGGGCCGTCGGGCTGATCGACTCTCCGCGCGGCCTTGCCTTTCTTGCCACCCTTCTTTTCCTTCCGTGCGTCCTTTGACGCCTTCTTCCCGCCGCCCTTGTCCGCTCCGCCGCCGCGAGACGACGCATAAACAATGTACCCGAGACCAACGGCTGCGACAACCGCAGCGCCCAACACAACCTTCTTGTTCTCCTCGACAAACGTCTGGACTCTTGCGACAACCGAGTCTTCATCTGGTGAGTAGGCAGGCGCCATCGTCGGATAGGGGGATCGCAGGGAAGGCGAGCAGAGCAGGACTTGTCTGGATTTTTGCCGAACCGACGCACAGTGCCGCGTCAGGTGGCGGTGTTCCCGTGTTTACCCGTCACGTGGAGAAATCAACATAAATCGATAGATTTTATTATTCTGGTACATAGTGGTGGGCGAGGCTCTCTGGGAAGACTTGTGGTATGTGCTTGTTCAGCCATGGGTGCAGTAGCGCGCGTTGAGCTGTTCATTATGGTTAGCCTCCGGCTTACTCAGACACGGGTCCGGCACTTGCCTGATATCCGGCACGGCGGCGGGTAGAACAAACATTGCTGGGGCCGCGTCAGTGAACACGTACAACAGCACGGCTGAGTGGCGTACTATGATCAGGTCCAGGGCAGGCTCGGGTACATGTGGTATCACTTCGAAAATATTTCTAGTCGGCCATTTCGGATATCCCTCATTCCACCTGGGAAGCGCAGACACACCCGGCCAGAGCGCCTCGTCGGGGGTTCCAAGCACTCTGCGCGAATAGTTGTCGTCAGCTGCCCGTCATGGGATTTACTAACTGAGGCACCCACTGAAATATCTCCTGGATCTGGTCAGCCTCAGCTGTCACCATGAATATCGCCACACCCGCCCTGGCCATCTCGGCAATGATGCAGCCGACGCTCCAGATATCGATTGCGCTCGTGTAGTTGCGTTCGCCAAGCAGAACCTCGGGCGCGCGGTACCGCACTGTCGTGATCTATGCGCCCATTCGGGGTAACTTCAGCATATAATCGCCGCGAGCGTATTGTGCCCTCATCGGGATAAAGCTGTCGTACGCACCTCGCGTGAGAATTTTTGAAAAGGAATCGAGTGCGCGCGGCTTGACCCAAAGTCAGCGATCTTCAGCCTCTGTTGCGCGTCGATCAGGAGGTTTCCGGGCTTGAGATCCCGGTGAAGGATCCGATGCGAATGGCAGTATGCGACGCCCTTCATCAGGTGACGGGTGAACTTCTGAAACCATGCGAAGTAAATCATGGAAATGCGGGAATAAGTGTTAGCCGCTCGTAATCCATACGGGAGTAATTGCCACCGCTGGACTAGTGGACTGGAATAGGGGCTGACCTGTATGAGAGGTACCGGGAGCCGCCGGGAGTCGTGACTTTTTCTTACAAGATCCATGTACCTAATATCGGGGGAGTGCGTTTCAGCCAATTCATATCCGCGTAGATCGGGATCACCGTCGAAGAAATCGCAGAAAGAGGACTAACCTGCGGAGATCCATCTCCAGGTGCTCCATTACGAGATACAATGTCCCAGCATCCGCGTAAACGATGTTCAGAATGCTTTTAAATCATTGTAAACTCGTAGAAACTAGCTAGAAGATTACGGCGTACGCACCGTACTATATTCTTATGTTTTAGCTCCCGCATATTGCTGATCTCTCTCATCACGGTGCCCGGCAGCCCGTTCTCCGTTAGGTTGAACTTCATCCGCTTGAACGCCACAATCTGGCCGGTACCCCGTTCTTTCGCCTTGAACACTTGCCCGAACGAGCCTATCACGACAGGGTTGTACGTGAAGACCCGACAAATGGATGGATAAATGGACATACCTTCACCCAACGGTTTACCAGTTTCAAGTATGTAGTTCTCCATCGGAAAGAGAGTGTGGTAGTCAGATCCGGGGAGTAAACCATGCTTTATATAGGCATCCTCCCGACGTCTCTATGACCTACGGGGCGGACAAAAGCCCCTCAGAGATTGGACCATCAAGCTCCAGTTGAAATAGATCTGGATCACGTGGAGGGTATTACCATTATCGATAAGCCAAGCACTCAGATCGGGTATAGCCGCTCACCACGATCTCCCCGCGAGGATCACCGACCCAACGCAGGCTGGTGGCACATTTTCTCAGCCTTTTGTGAGCATTTCGCGAGCGCTTTTTCCGGCAAAGTGACCGCTTACCCCGCACTCCTGGTCAAGTGCCACACCAGGATGGGCAAGACGGACGGTGCGTGCCGGTGCTGAGCGGAAGGTTCTTGGCTATGCGGCAAATCATGTTGGGGAGTTGCCGTTTCGCAGGTGACCTCGCAAGGAATGGTGCCGATGGGGGGCAAAATAAAACACCAGAGCGACGGCTATTTAGCGGTATAAAACGAGGGCGAAAGAGGCGTGCCAGCTCACGCTTCCTCTGCCCGCCATGCGCGTCCTATCCCTCCTTCTCGCCCTCGAGTACTTTGCGTCCAACAAGTACCTCTCGAATGAGGTAACTCCTGACCCAATGGGTCAGTTCATTAAGACCCAATATCCAATTGCCAAGCAAGGCATATTAGATAATATTGGGAGCCAGGGCGCTTATGCCAAGGAAGCGAAGCGCGGTGTGGTCGTCTCCGCTGGTGGGACGACTCGGCCAGAGTACAGAATAACGTGGGTACCCAACTTATCTTGCAGTCATAAATTCTAACTGCCTTGCGATGCTAGTTGGATTCGTGATAGCTCCTTGGTTAGTGCACTGGCCCTATTTGCATTTGTTTCGACTCACTGGCACCCCTTATCCCTATAGATATTCAAGACGCTCATTGACACATGGGCCGCCGGTCGCGACGATAGTCTGCTCCCTGGAATTTTTGACTGGGTCGCCTCTCAAGGCCGACTCCAAAAAACGCCCAACCTTACCGGAAACCTTACCACTGGCGGGCTCGGCGAGTGTGGGTTCAACCTGGACGAATCGGTCTATACTGGTGAGCGCCATAAACAGGATGGATTATTGCGGTCAGCTTACTGTTGACCCAAGGTCCCGCCGGCCGGCCGCAGCACGACAACGCCGCGCTCCGAGCCTCGTCTATGGTCGACTTTGCCAACGGGCTACTGGCACGCAATGGTGCCAAAGGCTACGACTATGTCGCCCGTACTATCTGGCCAATTGTCCGGGTCGATTTGGACTATGTCGCGCGTCACTGGAACGTGACGGGTTTCAACCTCTGGGAAGAAGTGAGTCCAGACTCGTCACACAATGGGTCCACTCACCCGAGTTGTGAATGGACAGGTCGTGGGCTCCTGCCACTTTACCCTCGCTGCTCAGATCCGGGGCCTCAGGCAGGGCGCTGCCCTCGCAAAGATGCTCAATCACGAGCAGTCATACAACTTCTGGACCGAGCAGGCTGAAAACGCTCTATGTTTCTTCCAGGTGAGTGCGGACCATAGCAACAGAGCGCATACAATCGCTTAACATACATCACCGTGCAGGATTTCTGGAATCCAGATGAGTCAGTAATAATCTCCAACATCAACTGCAACGGACCGTGCCGGAACACCGTCGACGTCGGATCTGTGTTTACTACCATCCACAACTTTGACCCAGAGGCTGGGTGCGACAATGCGACGTTCCAACCATGCTCTGAATACGTGAGTTGCTCATATCATCTCATTCGGGAGCAATGTGCGAAATGATCGTTGCTATAGGCTTTGAGCAACCTCAAAGCGGTGGTTGACTCAATGCGTCAGTCGTATACTATCAATAACAACCGCTCAGCAACCTCAGCGATTGCCATCGGACGCTTCGACCAGGATACATATGTTGGTGGCAACGTAAGCGACCCTTGTTTGTTAATTGAGACCCGACTGAACATATCGTATCATTCGCTCAGCCGTGGTATATCTCAACCTTTGCTGCAGCAGAGCAACTTTATGATGCGGTTTATCAGTGGCGCTATGCTGGAGAGATAACTATCACGTCTTTATCCCTCCCTTTCTTCCAACAGTTGCGGCCCACCGCCCGGGTCGGGACTTTCAAACGTAGCGACACAGAGTTTGAGAAGCTAGTATCGGGCGTGCTGAAGTACGCAGACGAATTTTCCCTGATCAGCAAAGAGTATATCCCAGCAGACGGATCCATGTCGGAGGTGGGTAGTTCGCCATATACTCGTACCAGTAGAGCCTGAATTTCCTGACTCTCGAATAGCAATTTGATCGAGATACGGGCGAGCCAACTTCGGCGTTCCGTCTTTCAGCGTCGTGAGTCGCGGTTCTATCAGACTTTGTAACAGGCCGAAGCTGAAGTTTGATCGCAGGTACGCGAGTGCTGTGACGGCATTTGACCGCCGTCGAGGATATGTACCAGCGCCCTGGGGTGCTTCGAGCATGAATGTGCCCAGCATATGCAGGTCTGGGCCTCTTGGCGTGTAGAAGCAGGTCGGGAGCATATGGAGTCGAGGGGAACTTTAACTGAAATTTGCTTAAAATTAAAACTAGACTTCTTTCTGTATTGCTTTTTATTTGAATGTGCGATGGTTCATTCCCTTAGGATTGGAGTACAGCTACTGCATGCGTGTAGCAGCGGGAGCAACCTGCGAGAGAAGTTGAGGTGGTTGCCAGTATTTGCTGACGTCAGCTTTTGTAAACAAGCGGAGCCGCGGTAAGCTTCTCTGCGCCTCCTTCAGTTGCTACCCCAAAGCAATGAGCGCAGAAGAAGATCTGAATCTAGGGGATTTATTCGAGGTATTTTTGGCCCGAGTTCTAGCCACTTCTTTTCATTTACGTCCTTGTTTCAAGGAACCGCCTCGGCCACCGACTCCTCCGCCGACATTTGCTACGTATCATCGCAAGCCTCAAGGCTCATCTCAGCCCCCAACATCTGAATGGACGTCTGTAGATCTTCAACTTGTTGGCCATCACGTTCTCTGGGCGCAACATCTGTTCGTTTGTCCATCTCCTGCCGATGCTCATGATCTAAGTTGGGGTACCTAGCTGGAACGCCGCGATTGTATTGGCCGACTTCTTGGACGCTCGCTCGACTGAATTGTGCGAAGATAAGAGCGTGCTAGAGCTAGGGGCCGGAGGCGCGTTGCCGAGTCTAGTCACCGCGCTGTGTGGTGCTCGCCAGGTTCGTCCATCTGACGCTCGGGGTTATAGGGGGTTTACAACGATCCGGCAGGTGGTTATTACCGACTATCCCGACGCTCCGCTCATCGATAATATCACGCGTAATATCGACCGTAATATCAGGGAAGACATGAGGCGTACAATCAAAGTCGAAGTACGCAAAGCGAATAGATCATTGGTTTGTAGGCAACTTATCTCTGAGTTTGCAGGGATACGTGTGGGGGACAGACCCCCGAAAACTTTTCGGCCCCACTGACTCCGGGAGCGGCGAGGACGGTGCCCGTATGAAGGTTGGATTCGACATGATCATTCTAAGCGACCTCATTTTCAATCATTCACAAGTAAGCACAGCACGGTCGAGGTTATTTGCTCGCTCCACCAACGTGATTCTCCGTTCCTCGCTAACAAGAGTTTCTTTGTTCTCTTGGCAGCACGCAGCCCTCCTCGATACGTGCGAGGCCGCAATCCGACGTCCGACCCGGCCCTCGTCGCACATGGAGCAGCCGCCGGGTATGACGGTCCTGTCTGTTTTTGAATGGAATCCACTGAAACAACTGATGGGGGCTTTCAAGACCCAAGGGACACAAGGCAGGACAACCCCGTTTCCCTCGATGTACCTGTAACCTGCCCTTGTGTTCTTGTCTTCTATTCTCACCATCGTCCACAATACGCGGCCCGAGACCTCGATTTCTTCGCTCTTGCGCGGCGCCGTGGCTGGGAGTGCGAGAAGGTGCTCGAGACAAAGATGCCTGTAAGCCTAGATTCAGGGCCTTATCACCATTTCTCCGAGAAAACAGCTGACTTTGTTTGCCTCGACCTAGGTAATGTTCCCCGACGATCCTGGGGACGAACAGGTCCGGTCGACAGTGCACGGTTGGGTCCTGCGTCAAATTGTCAAAAGTTAAATTCACCTAGAACCGGAATAAATTCGTGGAGGTGGATGTCTACTCTGTATCGATGTTGTCATTCGGCAGCTGTCACTCGGGAGTTGATTGACAGCCTGGTGATTGACGTCAATTGCTATCGCCCACGGGCGATACCGGTGGTGCAATGCAGGGTCCCCGGTTCAACTTACCGAAGAAAGGAGGAGTACAAGAAGGCTAGCCCTGCACCCTCTAAAGCGCAGGTTCCAGCCATACTCCCAGTATCGGCAACTATCCGTTGGGGGTTGTGTGGTCTTATCAAATGCGGGCGCCTACCCACGTTTTCGCGCTTCTTTGTTGTCGTGTGTATCCTATCCCCACATTTTCGCGCTGAATTCCCCGACCGCCACACCATTGCTTCTGTATTTTCGACCACGCCCTGCGCTATTTGATCAACTTAGTGGGGCTTCTCTGACATGTACAGCGTGGATGCGTTCCAACCAGCCTATCGGACGGGGTCAACGATGGGGTGAACTTAAAGACTGCTTGCCTCAACGTTTGATCACTCAGACGCTCCTGTTCTCCCCTCTGGCACTGTGGCACGGTGCGTGTCCTGCTCCTCTGACTCCGGGATTGTCCCTGACATAAATGGCTAGCTACTCGGCTTCAGCAGCATCCACCAACTAATTAGGTAGCTTGCCTTTATCGAGATATCCTGGCCCCCGCTCAACGTCTGCTTCGGACAGCCATGCGTCCATTCTTTTTTATAGCCTCTCTCCTCGCCTTGGCCTTGGCGGTCACCGCGACCACCGCGACGTCGGGTGCATGTGAGCGCGGGTATGACCTCGTTCCGAAGAACGGTAAATGTGTTTGCAAGTCGCCTTGGTATGGGACGGTGCGTACCGTTTTGTCCGCGACTGTGCCCTCATTGACGCGCTATGCGTACTAGAAACCTCCCAAGCCTGGTTGCACTACCGTTATCAAAAGGTATGGATATGAGGAGTATTGCCAGGTAAGCCCTTAGTGTTTACCCTACCTACCCACAACTTATCAGTATCCCTAGGCCACCTGCCCACCCCCTCCTCACCCTTCTTACAAGCCAAAGCCCAAGCGCAATATGCCTATCCTGATGCCAGACGGAACTCTCTCGCGCTGCCCGTTGCCCATGGTGACCTGCCCCCTTGACGCTCCCCCGAGCTTGAACGGGAAGCGGGCCACCGCCACCATGTAAGCGTCCATTCATTATTTCACATGCGGATCTAATTGATCGGTTTCAGTTCTATGAGCGACCCATACGAGTGCATCAAGCCGGCGGAGGATTTGTACAACTGTGGAGGCTGTAGCTCGACAGGCCAGGGTACGAACTGCAACGCCATTGCCGGGGTTCGTGGAACGAGCTGCACCGAGGGGAAATGCATGATCTGTGAGCACGCCCGGTTACACGGACCCTTGCCCACCTAACATGATCTCCCTCGAAGATACTTGCCAAAAAGGATACAAACTTATCATAAACGGCCAGGGTGCTCAGGAATGCATACGCAAAACCCCACGCCGCATGTAAACCCCTCGGACGATCCCCGCATATATACGGGTTCTGACGTCATATTGCACAACCCACGCCCGCGTTTGCTGATGTCAATCTGTCCCCTGGAACGTTTTCTGCTCCGAGAAAATTTTCTTCGTGCCGTGCTTGAGGTGCATCTCTGTTTGTACTCCCATCACGGACACCGTACTCGCTTGAGTTTTCATGTATATCTTGAAATCTTTATGGTATTCCTGGATGATTTGGCACGTGGTCTGTCGGTTCGTGTAAATGCCCCACCTGTACTACGGGAGTAGACAATCCTCCAGTAGTACGAGATAAGATGAGCTAGAATGCACGCGCGCCTGAAATCACACCCACAGTTGAAGCCATCCGATATGCCAAGATCATGACACACGTCAGGCGAATCAGGCCGCTCTGGGAGGAAGCCTAAGCAAACACCACCGAGCTCCGGCCTGGCCGCCTTGGTATCGCTGCCATCGAATGCCTGTCCTAACCCCCACCTTGTGAATTCATATTGGTCATAACGGTTGTTCAGGCCCGGGGTGAGGGTGCGAGCTGTGAACCATGGCAAAGACTTTGGCGCCGATGCTCGGCCATAAACTCCGTTGGCGGGATCGCTTACGATGTGGCGCGCTCCCCACCTCACTTCGGCCGCTCGCTCGCGCCAGGTAACTAGCTCCTTTTCGAGTTCACGGCCTTCATGAGTCCAATCGACGCAGTCGTCGCCGCTGAGAGGAGTTGGGCGGGGACGAAACTTAGCTGACTCGGGTTGCAGACGTTGGGGCGCCGGGTGTGCAGAGGGGACCAGGGCAACTGAACTCGGGGTCCCCTTTTACAAAGTATATAGGGAGGGATATTGTCGAAAGGGACATTGGGGAACCACAAATTTCGGGAAGAATTGATCGGGGAGCAGCGAAAGAAGGCGAGAAGGAATCAAGGGTAAATGACTAGCACAGCCACATTTTCCCTACCTTACCAGCAAGTTGACACGCGAGGCATGCCGGAGATAAATGGCCAACGAAGAACAGAGAAAGGGTTGCGATAACACTCGTTTATCTACGCATTGGTTGCGCCCCATACATAGGGCCGGGTACGTACCCACCAGAAATGCATCAGTAGGCTCTCAGACTGACTTACAGTATGGGACAAAACTGTTCGCGAAATCTGATGTCCTGAATTCACTGGCCTGTAGCTACCTCACGCATAAGCCTAAAATTACACAATATATACTACAATACAGCTGGGTATCAGAGCTACAGATTGAGCATAAGAAGGCTATGCTTGGTTCAG
>WSTK01000237.1:0-44097 GCA_019616945.1 Ceratobasidium sp. 414
GACTGGGTGACGCAGCCGCCAGATTTAGTGCACTTTTGCCATGGGAGTGAAGGGTGGACCTCCGCAGTCTGGGTGCCAGGCTGCTGGGCACGAACGGCGGCGAGGCCAAGAGAGAAAAGAGCAAGTGTGCAGAACATCGTAGGCAACTGTCGAGTGTTGAACCGATGGAGTTTGTGAGCAAAATACCTAGGTTTTTATACCAGACTTAGTCGGGGAAAGTGCGGCACTAACCCTGCTGTGCCGACGAGGTCATTACAACGGCGCTCTCATGTGCTCAGGCAAATGAATTGAGTTGAGAGAAAAGCCGTGATTGCGTTGATCGACAAGTCGTGCGCGGTGATGCAGGAGTAAAAATAGGTGCCAGGAGACTTGGCGCCGAGTACACCCCGAGTATAGCTCGCAAATGTCCGTGGGATGAACGTATCTAGGCGACGGTTCTAGTGATTCCCAGTGAGCCCAAAGGCTAACCGGCTTCGTGATCTGGGTACTTCATAAACCCACTTGGTTTATCCGAGTCAAGTCAAGTCATGTGAGGCAAACGCGCAGCTTAGAACTCCCGAGAGTCGGCCCTTTGACAGGGATTGTGGTCAGAAAGCAGAGTGGGTTCCTCCCGTGACTTGTTCTCGACTTCCTGATTCATCACGCCCAATACAACTAAAATAGACTGTCCATTTATTTTGATGAGAGCTAGTGACCAACAATATAGCCAATAGACTGCTGAGGTCCGACCAATCCTACCAATATGACAACATGGTGGCAATAAGCCTGGTTCTATAGGCGAAAGAGCAGAGGGAGAGTATGCGGGAGAGCGATGATATAGACACAAACAAAGATAACGAAGGGGGAAAGGGTCTACGGGCGAGCCAGCTGCTCCTTTCGGTAGAACCACAGGTACCCGAATACGATAATTAGTTGACAGGTGAGTACGACCCAGAACGGTGCGGATGCCATTGGGCTGCCCTTCAGGCTATCTAAGAGAAGGAAATAAGTTTCAGATGAACAAACGATAAAAGGCATTTTAACTTGCCTGAAAAGTCCCACTTTGCCGCGTCAGGGAATACACTGCCAGGCCCTACTCGGTCAGGTGTGGTCGCACGAGCAACCGTCATGCAGATCATGATACATCCGATGACCTGTGACAACGCCAGCGTCGCGCATATGGAGACGCGAAAGTGCCTAACAAGCCATACTAAATTAGTTAGATTGAACACTGGTTCTTGAAAGAGGTATCGATCGCTTGGTGGGGAAGCAATCCGGCATCTCCCGACATCTCGATCAGCTCCCGAGGCTCACGAAAGGTTCCGAGGGACACTAGTTACCTTTCGCAACTCTCAAGCTCTCAAACGCGCGTTGATGGTGCCACTTGACCATGGCGCTGTTCCAAGCTCATGTTTCGGAGTGATTGTTATTAGGTCCACCAAGGGGAGTCACAAAGAGCGATTCAAAGATTAGGTGGAAATCTGCTCAAATGAGGTACAATTGGGAAGGGATCATCATCCTTAAGTTCCATATTTGACATCTCTTCCTTCCGTCGTTGGTGCATTTCTGCTTTCTTGCCTTTCGTCCACCGGTCCGGCTTCCCCCGATTTCGTTGGTTCGAGTCCAGCTGCCCAACGTTGAGCTTGTCCTTCGCCCAGGGGTTATAAACTGTTTGTATCTTGTGCTTCTTAGTGATGATCTCTTGTTTGTCATTGGGTGGTTTCTGGTATTTTAATATTTCTAGGAAGGGTGATATCAGCGTGTTGCCTTGCCCGACAATCAAATTAACGTACTTTCTTCCCCATTGTTATCATCCTCGTCCTCACCCTTGGACTCATCGCCCTCCCTTTCACCGCCATCCTCATCCTGGTCTAGATACGGACTGGGACAATCGACCACAAACTCGTCGTCGTCGTCGCCGATGCCGATATAGCCATCGTCCTCATCCTCATCAGGATGCGGATACGGATGCTCAACCTTAAACTCGTCTTCGCTCCCGCTCTCGTCCGAATCCGACTCCGGGTACTCGCCCCCACCCCTGCTGTCACCCTCACCCCCACTGTCACCCCCACCCTCGCTGTCACCCTCACCATCGCCCTCACTCTCGCTCTCGCTCTCATCCTCGAGGTCCGGAGCATCACCATCAGATGAACCTCCATCGCCTCCCTCGGCAGAGATGCCATAGTAGTTATGAACAATCTCCAGGGATTTTTGAGTTGTGAAAAGAATATCCGGCTCTGCAAGCCCTTTTAGGTACTTCTCAAGGAGAACCTTGTCAAGTTCGTACTCCAACCGGAATGGGCGTCGCCGGGAAAAGGGACAGAAGGAAGTTGTGCATTCACGTACGGGGTAAAGATTCTGGCAATTCAACATGCATCGTGGTGAAACGACCACGTAAGTCCATCAGCACTGTCAGCCACAATGACCGTCCATGGGAACACCTGGGACGTACCCCGGCTGAAAGATAATACTGAATTTTATACTCCAGTTTTGCGGTCAACCAATGTGGATGTACGCCAATTCTCCATTCGTGATCCAGAATCCAGGTGACGTTCTTCTCGTAGAACGGACGTTCCTCGCTGAGCTGAATTTTCTTTAAACCATATGCGAGAACCGAGCGAACCCCAACTGCATGAACCCTAGCAGAATGGAGCAATTGTGTGACTGCTGCTTCGGCACTAGGAAATTGAGTCAGAGCATGGTAACGCGGTCAATCATTGAACAAACTCACCGCATCATATCTGTGTTACACTCTACTGTGCCAAATATCTATGAGGTAACAAACGTGGGTCAACCAAGATTGCAAAAACGCTTATCACTTTCTCACCAGGTTATTGAACCGGTCACCAATGCCTGTATGGAATCGATGGGCTATTAAGTGAAGCCACTGTTTGATGAGTCGACGTTTACAGCAATGTAAATTCACAATAATACCTCGGGTTTCGATCACATACCTCCGCAGATGGCCCAGAATCACTTTTCCATCCTAACCGCCCAAATGCCCACTAGGGTAAAAAGGCGTCAGCTAATGCCAGCAAAAGATAGCAGATAAGATGCCAATACCTGATCCGGCAGTTGCTCGTCTCTGGAGCTGTTTCTTCGAAAATGAACCAGATTTTCGCCTGGATATTGTAGAAATGGAATGTTCTCCTCAGATTTTGATCGTGAATAGTCGTACCCCTCAGAAGCTCGGTGCTGGAGCAAACTCTGGTGGAGAGCACGGGCCTCGTGGAATGCTGGCAGCGGTTGAACCCATGTGTCGTCCCGTCCCGTTTGTTCCTGCATCAGTTTATCAAGATCGGACGGCCGGATCCAGGTAGAATAAAGCCCAAGAGGGTTCATGGATAACTTGATGTAGCCCTTCCGCTCTGCATCCCGCTCAGTCATCTGGCGCCCACTCGAAGGGTCAAGCATTAGATGGAGCGACACGCCTTGAGTGCTCTTGAAGTCTGCGAGAGCTTCTTTCAGCTGCTGGAGCGTGACGAATTCCCCAGGCATAAAGTAAAGTTGAAAAGTGGTGTTCCCCCTGGGTTCGTAAAAACGACTCAAGACGTTGAAAGCTCCCGACTGGGTTCGCATGGCGTTGGCTATCTCGATCGCACCGTCGAAGCAAAGGACCCAGTGTCTTTGGTAGTTTTCGAGGTCACCATGTGCCAAGGGTTTCCACAGAGGTGAACTCGAGAGATCCAGAACGACCCCCCCAGTTTGCATGTTCCAGAGTTGGCAATCAACTTTCTGTAGTTCGATATCTGAATTCAACACGCCAACAAGCGTATTATCGTTGACCCGCTGGTGAAAGTCATTTAGGCCCATGACATAACCGCCAAACTGTACCCTGGGTCAGCACGCGAGGCACCAAAGGCAGGGTGGGAGGTTGGACAAAACTATAACATACCAGGGACGGAAATTGTAGGTATACAAGATCGGATGCGCCATCATTGAGGCACGCGCCAAGCTCTACTTTTACCTGTGCCCCGCGAACCCTCACATCAAAAGACATGGGCGGATTTAGGTCGACCCACTCAAATGCCTACAATAAGGACCACAGACCCAATGAGAGCCACTCCATGACTTCAGTCTCCCGAGTACGAACCGGTTGCATAAGTCCGTCATCCATAGCAACGACCGCCAAAGTTTACCTGTACACGGGCAAAACAAAAAAGTTGAGAAACGACAAAGAGGTGAGAGCGTGATTGAGGAGTCCTCGGAGGCAAAGAGGGGTGCTCATATTCGCTCGAGCTGGCTGAACATAATTGTACTGGTTCCGGATCCATCGTTGCCGACTCGGTATTCGACCAACCGGGGGTCCATATATGGAGTTTTTCTCGGGGTAAAGGTACCCGACACCGGAGCCTCAGTCACCGAGAGCGGAGTATCTGATCCGTACACAGATTGCAGTACAGAATTCTGTAGAATCTGACCGTAGAGCATGTGGTCAACGGAGGGTTGAGCCGAACTCGGGTACCCAATGCCCGTGACAAGCGATTCAAACCAACAATGCCAGAATTCGGAGATGGGGTCTGGCATAGATTAGATATCGCATTGATGATCTAGCTCCTTGGGTGCAGTTGAATCAAGCAAGAGGATGATCGTCGTTGAATCGGTCACCCCGTGACCGATAATTTTTTTTGGATAATTTATACTCAACAAAATTGTCCGGGACTCACGAGCACCAAAACACTCTTGATTATAAACGAACACTCAGGAAATAAAGGAGCGCGGGGCTCGTTTACAATCCGGAGCACACATGAGCAAACACCCGTTCACGGAGCGCTCCGGAGCTCCAGGGGATTTTGCCGACGCTCGCTAGAGGGCTACACGAGCACTAGGTCTAAACGTACTGAGAAGTAGGGCAGAGAGAACGAGAAAATCCCGTGACTGATGACAGATGCATGTGCACCAAAGAACCCAGGTGGATGTAACGTGAGAAGTGATATGTACTCTGCCTTGAACCGGTTGTATGCCTTTCCGAAAAGCACCGCTCACGCTGCCCGCTGCAATCCATACCCTCAATGCGCAACTACCTCCCGCAACATGGTCAACGTGTGTTCACGATAAAGGGGCACTGTACCACGTGGGATAAAAGATGCATGCGCAGTACCCGCTCCGGGTTTCCCTCCCGTGTGTTGGGCTTCGGGTATTTTACCCGGAGCCGGGTTCCTGATCCCCTTCAGGAACAAATGTCGGTGCTTGTTGAAGCAGTCGTTTCCAATTCACTTGTTTATAACCAGTGCCCACCTACCTCCATGAACGTACCCGGCACATCATGGCGCACGTACCTGTACACGAACAACCCCCCGTTCTGCAGGGTCGAACCTGCTATTTCATGGTATCTCCCAACCCAGTCAATTGCCCTCATGGACTTCGGGACCAAGTACGTCCACTGTCTCACTATCTCGTATTTGGGGTAGGTGAGGCTTATTTCGACTGTAGCTCGGTAACTTCTTTTATGTGAAGTTTGGAGATGGGAATTGGAGAACTCGATCCCGGTATAAGTCACATACACCGTCATACCGGTACGTCTTAAGTCAAACACGCTAGTCAGTTGTATTCACTTTGCTCAGTGTATTCGATAACATGACCGCACTTCCGGGTGGTTGGAGGCCGACAACACGGGTGGGTAAATACCTCGAAATTCGGTTATTTCGGAGGAGGGGGTTTGCTCGACGCAATGGTGAGTGCACGGCCAGACAGCATTCTCAGTGTCGCTCAAGCTCGTTTACAGGCACCGAGTGGTACAAGATTCGGTACAACCAGGTCGGGAATCGGAATTTCGGAGATGCCCTCATTCGCTTTGGAGGTTACTTCCACCGGAGGCAACTTGGGCGCGGTGCGGCGGCTGCAGTCCGGAGGGCTAGAGCCAACCCCCAGAACGATATGCCGCTACAACGAATACGTGCATACTTGGAGCTGGTTCGCAGTAAGGATGGTCTCATCCAAACGCTCCTAGCGCTAGGTCTTCAAGCATAGATTAGACAGTGTCTGTACCTATGATAGTCTAGGAACATTGGGATTATATATGTGTACCATTACCTCGATCATGCAACCTCGCACTAGAACTTAAGTTTCATTATTGTCGTTCGATTGAAGCACGCCTCTGATCGTAGATGTGGGCGGTGGAGCCGCCAGATAGGAGTAGATCATGTGTGTCACCCCGGGTGTCCCTGTAACGAATACCACATCACGGGGAAGGTTGCAGGATTTCAGTATATTACAATCCACCATCCAATTCTGTCAGGAGGAACATAATTATAGGGTATTTCTAGTCGCTGGTAAGGTATTACAAGGGATTAGAATAGGCAACCGGCATTGCAGAAATGAATGGTGAATTGTACGACCTTAGAATCGCCATAATCCTGCCACCTTCCCCGTGATGCAAGACTCGACACCGGTGGTGAATCTGCGGCGCAAGTTGCTCCGAACATGGTTCCGGTACTCCTTGGGATCCCAAAGCCACAGGACCAAAAATGATCGATTCAATGCAATAATACTTGGTGGATATATGCGTGGGCGCGTTGAACCAGTCCGAGTTGCAAGGTCTAAGGCGGTGTTATCAAGGCCATGTTTCCAAAGGAAGCTTGGTTCAGCCTGCTAGGGCAGGAGATTATCAGTATCGTAGTAGTACAGTGTGGGGTCGCTAAATGGCCTCGTGTATCGAATAATCTCGCCAAGTGCAGACTTCTGACAAGACATCCGAAACATTTTCGTGAAGCAGAGAGCAATGAATGACCCTAGTGCCCAGGATAGAGTCAAGACCGTACTTCAGACATTTCTCCACACGGAAAGGCGGCCGGTACTCGACTCGACCAAGAATAATCAACCTATGCGCTTGGGCGAGGTTCGTCCGATGAGTCCGACGTGCGGGGCGCATGTGGGGTCGACTCTGAAAACGGCGGCAGTACCGGGTCCGGGTGGTCCCGAGCGGGAGGTCTGCAGGCCAGATCCGCGGAACACAAATTTTAGTGAACAACAGCCGGCGATTGGGCGGTTGGCTGGGTCCCACGGATAATCACAGAGATAAAGATGGGCCAAATCCGCACTCGACGCTCACCACACCCCAGACGACGCCGACGCCCAATCCCGCGACGCCGGCATGTACTCTCTTAGGACACGCGCCCGCGCCCTCGCCCGCGGCATGGCGACGGCCGCCCCCCGCATCGGCGACAGGAAGGTCCAGATGAGCCCGCTCGAGAAGGGCAACTACATCAACTACCAGCGCATCGAGGACAACCTCGCTGTCGTCCGCCAGAGGTGCGCACGCATACACCCTATCTGATCGTCGCTCATGGCGATCTGTCGACCAGGCTGAACCGCCCCCTTACCCTGTCCGAGAAGATCCTGTACGGACATCTCGACGATCCCGTGAACCAGGACATCACCCGCGGCGTGAGCTACCTCAAGCTGCGTCCCGACCGTGTCGCGTGCCAGGATGCGACCGCCCAGATGGCCCTGCTCCAGTTCATGTCGGCTGGTATCCCCACGACCGCTGTCCCGACCACCGTTCACTGCGACCATCTCATCGAGGCTCAGATTGGCGGTGCCAAGGACCTTGCCCGTGCCATTAACATCAACAGGGAGGTCTACGACTTCCTGGCCACCGCGACTGCCAAGGTGCGTCTCTCAATATGTGCTCCTCTGCTCTGATGCAAGCCGTATCTATTTTAGTACGGTATTGGCTTCTGGAAGCCGGGCTCTGGCATCATCCACCAGATTATCCTCGAAAACTATGCATTCCCCGGTGGACTTATGATTGGTACCGACTCGCACACGCCCAATGCTGGTGGCCTGGGAATGATCGCATGTGGTGTCGGTGGCGCCGACGCCGTTGACGTCATGGCTGATATCCCTTGGGAGCTCAAGTGTCCCAATGTTATCGGCGTTAACCTTACCGGCCAGATCGGAGGCTGGACCACGCCCAAGGGTGAGTTCCATCGACTCATTTCATGCTCACGTTCTCATCTAAATTTTCACAGATGTTATTCTCAAGGTCGCGGGTATTCTCACCGTCAAGGGCGGCACTGGTGCCATTGTCGAATACACCGGCCCGGGTGTCCAATCCCTCTCCTGCACTGGCATGGCCACCATCTGCAACATGGGTGCCGAAATCGGCGCAACCACCTCGCTCTTCCCATACAACTCGCGCATGGGCGACTACCTCCGCGCGACCAAGCGCGGCGACATCGCCGAATACGCCCAGTCCTTCCAGCACAACCTCAGGCCCGACGAAGGCGCCGAGTACGACCAGCAAATCGAGATCAACCTCTCCGAACTCGAACCCCACATCAACGGGCCGTTTACGCCCGACTTGGCCACACCCATCTCGCAGTTTGCGGCTGCGGTGAAGAAAAACAATTGGCCGTCGGAGCTCAAGGTCGCATTGATCGGTTCGTGCACCAACTCGTCGTATGAGGATATGAGCCGGTCGGCCTCGATTGCCAACGAGGCTTCTTCGCACGGCCTTTCGACCAAGAGCAAGTTTACGATCACGCCTGGGTCGGAGCAGGTTCGTGCGACGATCGAGCGAGATGGACAGATCGCGGCATTTGAGAATGTCGGTGGATTGGTGCTCGCCAACGCGTGCGGACCGTGCATCGGCCAGTGGGATCGTCAGGACGTGAAGAAGGGCGAGGTCAACTCCAGTACGGCTTCTCCTTGCTTCCCCATTTTTCATTCCTAACCCACTCCTCACAGTTATCACGTCCTACAACCGCAACTTTACCGGCCGTAACGACGCTAACCCAGCCACGCACGCGTTCGTCGCGTCGCCCGATATTGTGACGGCGATGGCCTTTGCGGGTGACTTGACGTTCAACCCGCTGACAGACACGCTCACTGGTTCGGACGGCAAGCCATTCAAGTTTGCGGATCCGAGCGGGAACGAGCTTCCACCGAGGGGATACGACCCCGGTGAGGATACGTTCCAGGCACCACCAGCGGATCGGGCTAGGTGAGTTCGATTAACTTAGTTTTAATTTTGGGTTTGGGTTTTGTTTTTCCGGAGGAGTGCTTTTCGGATTCGAGTCCATGGGTCTGGTATTGGTGTTTGTGTTTCTTGGATCTGGGTTTACGAATCTGGGTTTTTGGGTCCGTTGGTCTCGGGCTGATCGACGATGGGCAAAGGTCGTTCGATCGATGATCGAGCCCGGCCACTGGGTGCAAGTTTTTTAAATTTACGTGTTTTCTCCCGATCCTCTTTCCTGGATATGGTCTGACACACGTTCACCCTTCCTCCCGATGCTGACACATTTGTCCCCAGCGTCAACGTCATTGTCGACCCCAAGAGCGACCGTCTTCAGCTCCTCCAGCCATTCAAGCCTTGGGACGGCAAGAAGCCCGAGAACCTGCCCATCCTGATCAAGGTCCAGGGCAAGTGCACGACGGATCATATCTCGGCTGGTGGGCCGTGGCTCAAGTACCGTGGACATCTCCAGAACATCTCGCGTGAGTTTATCCCAGGAATTGAGAGTAAGGGTGCATGCTAATTGAGTTGGGGCTGCAGAGAACTGCCTGATTGGCGCGATCAACTCTGCAAACGGCGAGGCGAACAAGGTTCAGAACCAGGAGACTGGCAAGTGGGGTGGTGTGCCGCAGGTTGCGGCGGATTACCGTGACAAGGGTATCAAGTGGATTGTCGTCGGTCAGTACCCAAAACTTTATTCCTTTCAAGGCTCCCAAAACTCATTTCTGGCGCTATAGGCGACCACAACTACGGTGAGGGCTCTTCCCGCGAGCACGCCGCACTCGAGCCGCGCTACCTCGGCGGTCTGGCCATCGTCGTGCGCTCGTTTGCGCGCATCCACGAGACCAACTTGAAGAAGCAAGGCATGCTCGCGCTCACGTTTGTCGACCCGGCCGATTACGACAAGATCCAGCCCGAAGACCGCGTAGACATTACCGGCCTCGAGAGCTTCGTGCCTGGCAAGAACCTTGGGTTGGTCGCGCACCACAAGGACGGGAGTGTCGACGAGTTTGAGCTCGCGCATAGCTTCAACGAGGGTCAGATCGAGTGGTTCAAGGCTGGTAGCGCGTTGAATTTGATGGCGAAGAAGGCCAAGGGGAACTGAGGGAGCGGCTAAAAAAATGAAACTTGGATTATAACTTGGTGGATGTGTAGCATTTCTTTCTTTTCGTTTTGTCTTCCCAACTTGTGTTTTGTGTTTTGTGTGTAATGCATTGGCGCACTGTCCGGGTGTGAATCTGTGGAAGAGGGATATTCAGCGTCATAGTGGGCAGGAAGTGCTTTGGTCCTAAAGACAATCCGGTGGGTGTTCGACATTGTCGGCCCATACTGTATCCATTGACCCTTAAACCCCCCTTGCTCTCTAATTTTGAATACATTCCTTCATAAAACAAGAAGACAAACCAACACTGAAGGCACGATCCCATACTCAATCCTTTACCGCATGATAGGCATGTCCACCGAAGCCTTGTTCGCGGTCGCGTCCTCTGCGCGCCACAGGCTCGTTATCGTCTTGTTTTGGGTGTAGAAGTTGATTCCACTGGATGGTACTGGTCAATCATATGTAACATAATGGATTGTATATTCTTACCTCTTGCCATAGAACGAGATATCGCCCAACACGCTCGCCTTGTTTCCGCTCCATGAGAACATAGGGAGCGGTACAGGAATTGGAACATTGATCCCAACTAGTCATCCCATACATTAGTGTCATACGCACATGAAGTTTTTGTAGTCCAGTACTCACCCTGCCCGGCCTCGACCTCGACTTCAAACTTGCGCGCTGACGCTCCGGACTGCGTGAAAATCGCTGCGCCGTTGCCGTATTTGTTTGAATTGACGATCGCGAGCGCGTCGTCGAGTGTGTCGGCTTGGAGGCAGACGAGAACTGGGCCAAAGATTTCTTCCCTATAGGCGGCCAAGTATCAGGGGGCTGAGCTGGTGTAGGAAGGGGAAAGTACGTACTTGTATGCCCGCATATCTTGAACGGCTTCGATGACGGTCGGTCCAACAAAGTTTCCTTTCTCGTATCCTGGAACGATAGTTCCTCGTCCGTCGAGGAGGATTTTGCCGCCTTCTTCAGGTACGGACGCGATGATGGATTCGACTCGGGCTTTGGCGTGAGGAGAGATGAGAGGACCACTGGATTTAATCACATCAGGACCGAGCGGTGTTGGGTCAAATGGCGGATCACGCACAGGTCTGCACCGGGCTCGAACCCTCCGTTGACTTTCATCTTCTTGGCCCGTTCGACGAGCTCAGGGAGCCAGGAGTGCGTCGTGCCAACGAATACGGCTATGCATATACACTGCGTTAGGATACGACATCGATACCAGATATACATCTGACTTGCCAACCGAGATGGCCATGCATCGTTGACCGGCGGCACCGAATGCAGCACCGAGAATGGAGTTGATCGCGAGGTTTTTGTTAGCTGTTGCGCGATGAAAACATGGTTACTAAGGGTAAGAGTCCGATTTGCGCCAGAAGCTTACCGTCAGGGAGGATCACAGCCTGGGCGCGTTGGACGTTAGCCTAGTTGCCTTGAAAAGCATAGCTAAAATGGAACTCACATGGTTCTTGGCCCCGAGATTTGCCTGCGAACCAGTTGGTTATGTTCAAAAGACAAAACCAAATTACGAGCTGAGACTTACCTGCACCCGCTTTCCGTTTTTAGTTCCCCTTAGGCGTGGGTTAGAACTCTGAACGTTAAAGTGAATCTGAAGCTCTTTACTTACCGCTCGTAGATATGCTTTCCAGCTTTGTCCCCGCCGACAAAGCTGATCGCCCTGATGGCAGGATGGTCACAGATGCCGTTAACAGTGGGGACAGTGCCGTGCACCACGTTGAGCACACCGGGAGGAATGCCGGCGCGTTCGCATAGCTCTGCTATGATCCTTTATATATTGAATTGTGCGTTGAGTAAGATAGCGGCGGGGAAGAGCTGGTATACATACATGGCTGCACCGGGATCGCGCTCAGAAGGCTTCAGGACCAAGGTGTTCCCCGTTGCAACGGCCATAGGGATTGTCCATAGCGGAATCATGGCGGGGAAGTTGAACGGAGCAACGCTAGCAGGGAGAAGATCGGGAATTCGTAAGCCCAACGATATCTTGGATTCCCAAATTAAGATGCCCACCTTGCGCACACGCCCAGTGGTACTTTTCTGACTTGTGTATCCATATCTTTACTGACCTCCAACTTGTCCCCAAGGAGGCTAGATGTAATGGCGCATGCTGATTCAACGACCTGAAGGCCACGCGTAACATCGCCTAAAACGCAGAGATGAGTAGATGAAGAAGATGAACGATTATGTTATATTTACCCTGGGCATCACCAAGCGTCTTCCCTTGCTCCAGAACAATGCTTTGAGCGATCGAAGGCGCGTGCTTGCGAACAAGGTGCTGAAGCCTATTACAAAGTCAAATCAAATCTCATTTGTCATTTCGGAGGTTGCACGTACTCCATGACTGCACGTTGCCTCGTTAGAATGCTCGTCTTGCTCCACGTCTTGAACGCCTGAGATGCAGCATCTACAGCGGCCTCAAACTCTGACGACGTTGTTTCCGGCACGCGCGTCAACAACGTTTGAGTTGACTATATGACCCCGTCCTCGTGAGTGTTCACCCCACGGCGGCGGGAGACGAAGTACGTACGGGGTCAAGTACGTCCAACCACTGCGAAGACTTGCTTTCCACAAACTCTCCGCCGATATACAACTTGGTGTTTCCTCCTGTCGCACTCGTTCCCTTCCAGTCCTTCGAGATTTGCTCTGCGGCCTGTCGGGCGGGTGCAGACAGTGTCGAGACATGCCTCTGGCGCAAAGACGCAAGAGCACGGTTCCTAGGAAGAGACCTTAACATTTTTGTGGGGAAAAGGTCGAGGTAGCTGGGGAGAGTAAAACTGTGGGGAAGATTAAATAGTTGGCGCGGACCTTTGCCGACCCGGAGCGGTCTCGTGGTCGCTAAGCGTGGCTGACCATGTGACCGCTGTGCCCCGCCAAAGCCGACGACCACCGTATTATGCCAGGGAATAGCAATGACGACAACACTCCCCTTTTCATGCGAACACTCCTCGCAAACGTACCTGCACACCTATTGGAGGTTCCCACAGGCAAACTTCCTGCAGAAGTGCCACAATCATTGATCGACAGTAGGCTGCCCACTCAACCCCACGCTCGTCACAACTGACTTCTCACCTTGTAGCCCTTGCAGACCAGTCAAAATCGGAAGGAGACAGGCTGTACCGGGAAAATAAATGGCAAGAGGCTCGAGATGCCTATATGTCTGGAATTGGTTTGCGAACAAGCGATCCGAATGTGCGAAAGGCAATTCTGCTAAATTTGGCAGCAACCGACTTGCAACTAAGTACGTAGGTCAATGTACTTTGATATTCTCCCGAACTAACTCCCCACCCAGAGGAATGGAACGCTGTGCTACGCGACACGTCCTGGGTCTTGAAGGTCGATCCTAACTCGGTCAAGGGGTTGTACCGTGCAGCGCGCCTTGTTTGAACTAGGATGCTTCGTGGAGGCATTAGACTGCTGCGATAGGTAAGATATTGTCGTTTTGGGTCAAATTTGTCTGGTGTTACACATTCCTTCGATAGAGCGCTGAAGATCGAACCCCATAACCAACTCCTCCGGGAGGAGCGCCGCACAGCTAGGAAGGAAGTAATAAAGCTCCACCAACAACTTCTAAGCGAAGCGTACAAGGTATGTGTTCCTCATAGTATTACTGTAATCTACCATCTTAAACGTTTTGTTAGTACCATCACCTGCTTGTGGTGCCTAGCTCGGCAGATATTTTCAGTGGGCCCACTCCTCAATCTAGCCTGTTGCCGTACTTCGACCCACCAACGCCTGCGGACCCAATAAATGCAACACTATTTTGCAACCTGAATATCACATACGCTGAAAGATGCTCGGCGGATTATGTTGGGGATTTCCCCTTCAACAAGCCTATCTTGCCCCTGCTGAATACACTTTTCCCCAGCTCGCTTCCGCTTGGGGACACTTCTCCCGCTCAACATAACCTTGTTCCCATCCCCAACCCTCTTTCTAGTATACCTTCGCAAGATTTAGATATCAAGCACCCGACCACTTGGGACCCGAAATACGAGTTTCTACCGTCAAGTCTTTCGGTATATGCTTCAACGCGACGTGCTGAAATTATTTGCGTCACGGGAGAAATGACGCTTGTGGATGTATGTGCCAAAGCCAAACAGATGTCGCCGGACCCTCCAGACCAAGAAGACGCATATAGGCAGGATGGCGAATATATTGAGATCAGGGAAGGAATGATCACGCTTTTCGGGTTTCGCAAAGGTTCAAAGGCGGAGGAAAGGTTCAGGGGTAAGGACTTTCAGAGTTTGGTGGACTTGGTGGATCCCGGTGAGTATCGTGCAGCATATCAGTTTCGACGGCTCATCTCGCTTGCAGGGTATGTGGTACCCGTGAGTGAGGCAGTTTTGACAGACTCGAGGCTCCGAAACTTCAATTACGGCCCTCCAAATCGGCCTATCAACGACCCAAGTTCGCTTTCGTTTGCCGCACGGCAAGGGATGCTACGTTTTATCTGTGGGAACTGATTTGCGTGCATATAGTGCACCCAGCAGACTCTTCGAAAGTGAGGCTTTACAACCGGTATTGTAGGAAATATTCTTGTAGTAACCCTTGTCAATTACCACAAAATCCATTGGTGTGTGGCACGAGCGCACCCGATGCTCGCGTGATACTCTCAAACTAGTTGACAAACGACGATCTGTCACGGAAGAAATATGCCATGGGGACCATTCTTAGAGTAATATTGACGAGTGTTTTAGTTCAATTTCAGACGTGTAGTACGTGCAGGGGAGCATGGCAAGAGTCATGATATTTTTGACGCACCAAATCTTCGCTCAGCCTCGACCAAGCTCGTTTGCTGTTCGACAGCTTGAAGGATGCTTCGAATTTGTGGGGACTAGTTGGGCATGGTATACTTAAAATCTGTGATGGGGTTTTATATTAATGAGGGTGAGAGGTGTACGAGTTAGATCCTACTGGTCATGAGCTTAGCTGGTTCGTCACGTCGCTGAATGGCCTCCAAAGAACGGATGTGGTGCGTTGCTGCATTGATCATGTGACTGCTACTTTTTTTTTTTTTTTTTTTTTTGGTATGCATATTTATAGTGCTACATGATCGACGCGTCAAAATCATGTGACTGCTACTTTTCAGCCAAGCCACAACCACAACCACTGGCACGCCAACATGTCAGACGCGTCACAACCCGAAAATAACCATGGGAATGCTCCTCTTTTCATGAGAAGAGTAAAACCTGATAGACCGCCCAAGGGGACGTTGCAATCTACGTTTGATAGTAAGCCACTTATTTGCTTGTAAATACTCTTATGGAGATGACGACCTGCTTTGCAGGAACGGCGAACGAGGCCAAATCCAAAGGAGATGGCCTTTACAAGGACAAGAATTGGCACGAAGCACGAGATGCTTATATTCAAGGGGCTGTTTTGCACACGGACGACGTCAATTTACGGAAGGCTATCCTCCTGAATCTGGCGGCAACGAATCTTCAGCTAGGTATCCGAGTGAGATAGTTTGGTGTAATCCTGAGCTAACAAGTACCTAGGTAATTGGGGCGAGGTGCTATGCGACACGACCACTGTACTACTCATGGATTCCGTCTCGGTTAAAGCACTTTACCGTTCTGCACGTGCATTGGTTGAGCTGAAACGCTTCGACGAGGCGTTGGATTGCTGCGATAGGTGAGTGAAAATATACGAATCCTGGATGGGGCTGTCTGGAACGTAATTGCTTGTTCGGCAGGGCGCTGAAGCTGGAACCTTGTAATCAACCTCTCCAAGAAGAGCGCCGTGCAGCTAGAAACGGAGCTATCAAGCACCAACAACAACTACTGCTCAAGGCTTATAAAGTGTGTCGCCTCTTACATTTGCGAACAGACCATCTCAATGTCAGGTGTTAGTACCACCGTATTTACGTAGCCCCATCCCACCACAAATTGATCCCGGGGCCTACGACTCAGCCCAATATGCTACCGTATTTCGACCCACCCACACCATCAAACCCTCTCAAGGCGCCTTTGCATTGCAACTTTTGTATCAGATACGCGGAGCGATTCGCTACAGACATGGTCTCGGATTTCCCCATGGATAGGCCCATATTACCCCTTCTAGAGACATTTCTTCCCGGCAGGGCTCTTCCCCCAAATCCCTCTCGCATTCAAAATAACCTCACTTATATACCCAACCCCCTTGCCTACGTCTCCGTGAAGGATACGGTCATCAGACATCCAACGGCTTGGGACCCGCGGTACGAGTTCCGCCCGTCAACACTTTCAGTGTATATTAAAGCGCGTGGTGGGGAAACGATTGAGGTCAAAGGAGAGATGGCACTTGCTGACGTATTTGCTGCGGCAAGAAAAATATCGCTGGAGGGTGGGGAAACACACATTGAAATTTATGATGGGATGATTGAATTTCTTGCATTCCGCACGGGCTCGGAGGCAGGGACCAGGTGGCTTAATAAAGATTATCAAGACTTGGGGGACTTGGGGGACGAGGGTGAGTGGTTTTCTGACCATATTTAGCTATAGTTTGATAAACATATTCTACTTTCCAGGCTATGATGTAGGCCAGGAACTGGGAATATCGACAAACTTGCGGACCCGGCTCTTTACTTATGGCCCGGAAAAAAAAGCAATTAACGAACCGCCCTCAATCTCATGTGCTGCCCGGGGAGGCATAGTTCAAATGGTTTACGGGAAATGATATAGTAACGGGTACTGCACTCAGAGGTTAGGACGGCTTCGGAGTGACTACATTGAAAGTTTCACTGTGGGAGGAATCCATCCTAAAAACCAGGATGAAACAGATTTTTTGCTTTGCGGCTACAATTTATGGAAGGTCAGGATGATTCATCCTACGATCTCACATGTTTCGTACTAATTTCAGATGTTGAGTGACATCGTACTGAAAACGGACCATCAGATTTTCAAGACTGATGACATCATATAGATCGTTTTTGGTATGATCTGTCCCAATTCTACTCGAATCTCTGTTTCATCCTGATTTCCCGGACATGTACTTTGCACCGAGTTTAGATAGTGTGTATAATGTGAATAGTTGATGTGCACATCGGTGGAACAAGCTAAACGGTTTTACTCTAGGCATACGAAAATAACTCCGGTTAAGTCAATGCTGATCTCACCGTGAGCCAACGATGTATATGGACACGACGTAGAGACTTGACGTATCTCATGGGATGTGGGAGGTCATGTGACATGCCCTCCCTTTCAGACCAGCGACCACCATCATGCCAAAGAAATCAAAGAAGTCAAAGGCCAAATCCAAGGGAGAAAACATCCCCCCTCTCATGCAAGGCTCCTCAGATCCTGCTGGTCCGCCTAGCGGAACGCCACAATCCACATTTGATAGTAAGTCGTTTGCCTGTGTAACGGCATGCTCATTGTAATCATCGATTTGTCCTACAGCAATGGTGGAGGAAGCTAGGTCTGAGGGAAACGCGCTATTCCAACAGAAAAAGTGGCCGGAGGCTCGAGATGCTTATATGAAAGGCGCTGGTCTACAAACAAGCGATCCTAATTTGCAAAAAGCAGTATTGCTGAACTTGGCGGCTGCTAATCTACAACTTGGTACTTGAAAGAAACCACTTCTGTGTGCTTCTAGATTGGCACCCCACTCAGGTAGCTGAGCCGATGTGCTGCGTGACACGACCACTGTGCTTGCGATGGATGCTAATTCGGTCAAAGCACTTTACCGCTCATCACGTGCACTGAACGAACTGACTGAAACGCTTTGAAGAAGCGCTGGATTGTTGCGATAGGTGAGCAAGAGCGCAGAGCTTTGGCTCCGGGTCTGTTTAAATGCTTGTGCCTGTTTGTTCGGCAGAGGGTTGAAACTCGAGCCCCTTAATCAACCTCTTCAGGAGGCGAGGCGAGTAGCAAGAAATGGGGCCATAAGAACGCAGCAACACCTTTTGATCAAAGCATACGCGGTATGTTTCTTATTATATATTTCAAACCGGTGGTCTCACTCCAGGTGGCAAGTATCACCACTTGCACATTATCCCTATTTCCAAGACTGATGCCATTATGAGTATCCCCACAACGCACCCCCACGAATTACCGTACTTTGACCCCCCTACCCAGTCCGATCCTCTGAAGGCGCCGCTCCACTGCTACATACGTTTTAGATACATTGAACGCTATGCCTCAGATACGGTTTCAGACTACCCCACGGACAAGCCCATCTTGCCCCTCTTGAACACGTTTCTTCCTGGCTCGACCAACTTCGCCAGCCCCTCTCGCAGTCGAAAAAACCTTACATTCGTGCCCAGCGGCGATGTTCCCAACATCAATCATCCAACAAGCTGGGATCCGGTACGCGAGTTCCTTCCCTCGACGCTATTGGTGTACGCTCAAACAGGCCGAGGGGACACGATCTTGGTTAGAGGTGAAATGGCCCTCGCGGACGTATTTGGCCAAGTAAGGCAACTGTCAACGGAGCACTCCGATGACGAGGATATATACATTGAGCTTAAGCGAGGCATGGTTCATCTTTTTGCGTTCCGCAGCGGTTCGGAAACAGAACGGAGGTGGAATGACGGGTATTCCAAGGATCCAGCTGAGTTGGGTGACCCGAGTAAGTAGTACATACCGCTCTGCCTTTCACACCACACATTCCGCTGAACCGTTGCTACCCAGTATATGCAGTGTCGGAGTATGTAGACAGTAACACAGATCTAAGGTCTAGACACTTTTCCTACGACAACAGTGAGGCTCGGGCCCGAGGTACCAACTTTGTAACCTCGCTTTCTTGGGCCGCTCGAGAAGGAATACTGCAGCTGCTTTACATGAAGGATTAATAAAGACGGGGCCGTAATTGTTATTTGTATGGCTTGACAAGCCGTTGTCTTGTTGTCAACTGTTATCCGCTATCTACTACATCCATGCGTATCCACTAACGGAACTACAGCGTAGTTACTCTGAATCCGAAGAACTCTCGTCTTCCTCACTCTTCAAGGCATATAAGATAGTGATATGTCATACATATAATAACCTATTCAACTTATACACAAACCCGCCGATGTGAATCCATGGTACTCAGGTTCCAGTGTCTATCCAATCGTTCTCGATCAGCTGGTATCACTTCAGCCCTGTTAGCCAAACCACTCACATGCTCTGGCACGTCCGACTACAATACCCTACCTCCATACATCCCCCACACATGACTACTCCACCCGTCGCTCTGGCACACCTTGGGTTCGCACACTCCATCTCAATTCGGATCCTTGGTAGCCCCTTTCCGCCCCCGTCCGCCCGAGAACGCTCGGTAAACCCAAATATTTTGCCCACGTTTGTCCATGCTAGCTCGACGCCTGGCGCATTCCCACGTAGTGATTCATCCGTTGACGGGTTGTTCAGGATCTGAAGCCGAATGTGGTTGAGGGTAGCAAGCCAGTTTGAGTACTCGTCGGCGAAGAGCTTGGCAGCCAGGGCTGAGCTCTTAGAGTAAGAGAGCGTCTGAGCGAAACTAATTACGCTTTTGATCAACCTGGCCCAGCATTTGTCTACCTTGGCTGTTGCGTATAGCATTAACACCACAGGTAGACGTGTATTGAGATGGTAGATGGCTTACCATCTGGTGGAAGGTTGGTAGGCAACAGGATAGCTTGTCCGAGGAAACCAACGACGCCGATATCATGTAAGGGCCGGACGAATGCTTCAATCTCCGCTGCGTGAAACTTGTGCTCGGCCCCAAATAAACGCCTATAGAATATCAATATATATGTGGGCCGACAATGTGGCTACTCACTCGGTGGCTCCCAGATTGCTGACGTAAACCTGCGCCATGCTTACACACCACTCTACATCCCGCACCACCTTTTCATCCGCAAGCTCCAACCAAACTCTCTCAAACCCTACTCCGACCAGCGGAAGCAGCAAATCTCCCAACACGCTGATCTCTTCCTGGAACACAAAGTCCACGAGGGTTGCGCAGAAGTCAATGGGCAATAGTTCTACTTCCGGGCGAGGGGTCATTCGTGCGATATACGACTCTACCACCGTCCGAGCGTCCTCTTCGTCTTGCATAGTTTGCACATGATGCCGCACGTTTGCTTCCGCGCAAATGTCCCCAGTGATGGAGCATATATCGGCAACCAGCGGGACCTCCTCCTCTCTCGTGATGATGCCATAGCGATGGCATAGAGTTTCGAGATACCCCCACATCACAGGCTCCACCCTACGCTGTTGTTAAAGAGTAGGCTCCAATTAGCCAACGAGCACTCACCACTCACTTTCCAATTTTGATATCTTCGAACAGATGTTCTGAAAAGATTCGCATGACGATTGACCATCCAGGTGTGGCAGCCTTTGATCCAATATAAGACAGCTGTTTTCGAGATTCCCACAGCGTCTTTATGAGAAATAGGTTGTCAAGATCGGTCAACCCACCAACGGCAGGCAAAACAATTCGTCTTCCCTGAGGAGCAGGTGAAGTCTCGAGAATCCAGGACATACTAGCGTTTGGGGAATTTCGATCGCTAATGTGGATTTGGCCCACCGTTTGAAGTGCAAGGAGGGTCGGGAAGTCCTGGGGACGTGTACATGCTCTAGCATAGGTCATAAAGGTCTCAAATCCGCCGCCCCCCTTTCTCGTCAGAATAGCCACCTGAATCGTGAGTACCATGACTTGGAAACACACGTATCCGTATTCGTAACAAAATACCTGTACTCAGATTAATTAAGTATCTAGCCAGGTCATCAAGTCAAGTAAATAAATTTACTGGTTCCTGAGTGTCCTTGACGTGTTCACGTAGCAAATGTATACAAGAAGATAGCACCTTTGTCTGGCTTAGCATAGGAAGATTTGCTGGATCCCGAATGAGCCCCAAGACGGCGCGGAAAGTCTCGCATGTTGGACGTGGTAAGCCACGTTTATTCAGCTGCACAGAGTCGATAGCATTTTGCACCAAACTTCTTGCAAGAACTGGGGAACCATAATCGGGAGAGATGACGTCGCGAATGTACTCTCTGATCGGTCGTCCCCATTCTGGCTTGCGTCCTCTGGCATCTTTGATCTTCCTCGTAATGTCCTGGAAATCTGGATCCCTAGCAATACGAGCCATCCTGTAGAATAGTTGCGCAGCATCATAGTCGTTCATAGTTCAAGATTGTGGTCAAGATCAAGGCCACAAACGGCGGAGGCGCCACTTTGGCCGGTCGCATTTCAAAATCAGCCCAATGCTGATCTGGCGACCAAACTTACATAAATCGACATAGCATGCATGTACAGTACATGTGCTGGTTGAGCCGCGATGCAAGGATTATGCCCATTCGGCATGCAGCACCCACACCAATGCAACTTCTATGACCCAAGTCTCTGATGCTATCCCTTCATAAGAACCCGGAATACACTATGATGAGGACTAGTCTGATAACCTCTTGTCCCCAATGCCCATGTTTTCTTCGAACCGGTTATACACAAATTTGGACACAACAAAAATGAAACTCTATCAACCGGCCATATAGACAAGCTCGGGGTATCAATTTCTAGCCACAGTCGCCCAGGCTCCCCCATGCACAAAGTTCGAGGAGTCAAGAACCGTGTCGCTCCCAATTTCCGAGGCGGATAGCCGATCTATAGAGTTGTCCGTTTGCCGGTACTCGTTGGGCAACCATATAATGCGCTCCCCCTGGGGCATACACACCCAGCCGTTTTCACCCACAAGATGAGCCAAGCGCGACGTTGAAGGTGGCAGCTTGGGCAATTCTGAGCGCATTGCCTACATTTATCTCATAGTCAGCATATTTTAGCGGTCCAGCAGAAACAAGTTGCTCACGGCAATCTTAGCCTTCGCCACACTCGTATCTGCCTCCCAAATGCGGATCGTTTCATCGTTCGACCCAGACGCAATATATCTGCCGTTGGGAGACCACGCAACACTCTTTACGAAATCACGATGCCCCTGGAAGGGCTCGTAGATTGCCTTGTGTGCGTCCACGTCCCAGATCTGTACGGTGTTATCGTAAGGAGCGACTGCCACGCGCTTGCCATCGGGTGAGAATGCCACTGAGAACACGACGCCAGATTTACCCATCAAGGGCTCAGACACCGCACCCCCAGTCTCTGCATCCCAGATTATCATGGTGTTGTCTTCGGCGCCTGACACGATCCGCTTGCCATCCCCAGAGATTGTGACAGAACAAAGAGGTCGCGAGTGACCAAGAAGTGGTGCAAAAACTAAGGCTCCCGATTCTGCGTCCCAGATCCTAATTGTCGCGTCGTTGGAACCTGAGATAATGCGCCGACCGTTTGGAGTAAATACTACGCATCGTACAGCACCTGTATGTCCGACTAGAGGTTTCAATATCTCAACGCCCCTCTCCACATGCCAGATCCGGATAGTTTTATCTCGAGATCCCGAGACAATTCGTTGGCTGTTGGGGGAAAACCCGATCGACCAGATAAGGTCTTCGTGCCCGACGAGTGGTTTTGACGCTGCAACGCCAGTCACTACATCCCAAACCCATATACTCTTATCCCAGGATCCAGAGACAAGACGGCCGTCTAAAGAGAATTGGACAGACCAGGGTTGTCCTGTTTGCCCAACCAGTGGTTCGCATGCGGCTCTCCCCGTTTCTACGTCCCAGATCCGTAACTTGCCATCCGCGTGAGTCGAAGCTAGCCTCCGGCTGTCAGGGGAGAACGCGACAGCCCACACTTGAGTCCCACTACGTACTCCAGGTTCAGGTGCCGCCGCCTCGCTGTCCCAGACTCGCACTGTCCCGTCCTCGGATCCTGATACGACCCTGCGGCCGTTTGGGGTGAATGCGACGGAACGCACAGCGCCAAGATGACCTGCAAATGGCCCCGATACCATCGCGCCTGTGTTTGCATCCCAAATACGTAGTTTCTTGTCCCAAGAGCCAGATACAATCACATGGCCGCTAGGAGAGTAAGTGGCGGACCGTATGGGGCCGGAGCTGTCGTCTCGAAGTTCCAGAATTGCCATATTCGTTTCAACGTCCCAGACCCGTATAGTTTTATCGTTAGACCCAGACACCATCCGTTGACCATCAGGAGAAAATGCAACGCTGTACACAAAATCCGCGTGAGCCAACAGGGGTTCAGACGCCGTAGCGCCGGTTTTTGCGTCCCAAAATCGAATTGTGTGATCACTAGACCCAGAGGCAATCCGATTGCCGTCGCGAGTAAATGCAAGTGAGTTCACTGAATCAGAATGCCCCACCAGTGGCTCGGATACCGCGGCGCCTGTCTCGTTGTCCCATATATGCACCATTCCCCCATAAGTGCCAGTGACTATATGTCGGTCGCCGGGCGAGAATATCGCACACATTACGGCAGTCGCATGGGTAAGTATAAGCATGGTAGCCCCTGTCTCCGAGTCCCAGATTCGCGCCGTATCATCATAAGAACCTGAGACGATCCGACGATCGTCAGACGAGAAGCCCACAGACCGCACGACGTTAGAATGCCCCTTGAGCGGTTCGGAGATAGCTGCTCCAGTCTCCGCGTCCCAAACCTGCACCAGATGATCCTCAGAGCCCGAGACGACGCGATGGCCATCGTTGGAGACACCAACAGACGTGACCCCCATGCTGTGCGTTATACTTCGCAGCCAAGGCGACCACCCCGCATTTGTGTCTACCCCAACGGCGAGAGTGTTCGGAAAGAAAGGTCGCATCCGCTGCGCAAGCTGCGAGGAATTCGGAGCGAAGGCAAGTGCTGATATATACAGATGGGGTGTACTTTCGGATATTGGGTCATAGAAAGCTAGAACCAGGCGGTATGCGTCGTTCGCGTAATTTGCAATATTATCCGTTGTATCCTAGTGATACCAATGGTCAGTATTCCGGGAGGTTGGACTGCGGGCTTAGAACCCACCGAGCACCATTCCACCAGCTCCAACAGGCTAGAGAGCGCGACTTTGAGTTTCGAAAGTAGGCTCAGAGCCTCGATCCAGTACACCAGGCTTCGTCCCAGTATGAAGTCACTAAGCAGTTCTCTGAGCACACCCTTAGGCGCTCCGACAAGGTGACTAGACCAATGTAGGCAGCTGTACTTCAGATGCTCACTGACAGAGCTCCGGAGCCGAAAATCCAGGTCATGAACATCACGGTTGGGCGTATACGAGCTTGTCAACCCGCACATGTTGAACCCCAGTTCTTTCATCATCGTTCTGAGACAACACTCGGCCAATCTAGTGTTCTGTTCCTGCGGCTCTACGTAGAATCGCTTCGAGCGAGAATGGTTGGTCACATAGTCCGCAAACGACGGGTGATATACTCGCACGGCACCACCAGCAGTCTTGTCTTCGTATAGGACCGACCCTAGCTCGTTTACCACGTTCCGGAAAACTCCCCGTTTGATCTGGCTGGACATCAGCGCCTCGAGACCAGCGACGGACAGCGGCGTTCGGTCTGCAGCAGCTACGATAGCTCCTATGCACAATCTTGCATTCCGGACGTTATCTTGAGCACCATCGCCTAGACTTTGTTCGATTGCGGTTGTGAATAGTACGTCAAGTGGTTCAGACCCTTCGGCTGGTTGGGTACCATCAAGAATCTGTCCGAGGCGCGTATCCACGTCAGACCCGTCCTCAATGAACTTGCATGCAGTCGCGACCCAGACGAACAGCCCACCGGAACGCTCCGCTAGCATTTGGACCGTCCGTTCCGACCAGTCGAATTGTGCTTTGAATTCCGCGATTTCCACCATCCGTTTTTGCACGAATGCATATATGTCGCAGGACGCATCGTAGGCTAGGATATCGCGCGGGCAAATCAAAGGGTCGTCTGGTTTCCCAAAGACGGACTTGATATCCTGGTCCGGTCGGCTAGTCACCAGTACCTTGATCCAAGGCGCAAGTCGGGACATCTCGCGAAGGTAGGTCAAGAGCATTCGACGGCTGCGAGTCTTCTCGCACTCGTCAAACGCATCGACCACTATGACGAGTGGCGCAGAGGGAGCTACTAGAGCCTTTTGAAGCTTGCACAGTGGTCGCTCAATAAAACGAGTATACCGCTGTTCCAAAGGCGAGTCGGGCAACTGCAAGTTCTCGTCAATCGCATAAGCGACCTCTTGACCATATGGTCCGAATCGCATGGCCAGTTGGTGGACGATCGAGTTGAGCACATTCTCTGGTCGGCGAAGCTCTGGGTCGTCGTGCTTGCAGAAGAAATGCCCGCCCAGTGTGTTTTCTTGGTCGATTCTTCGGCAAACAGATGCGGAGATGCAGCTCTTGCCGAGACCAGCGTGGCCATACATCCACACCAGTTTATTGGTGGAACCCGGTTCAGAAATCCAGCGATGTATGTCGTCGAGAACCTGCCCCCGCGTTCCCTCTTGGCAAGGCGACGTGTTAGCATAGTGAGCGCGGGAAGCAGGATTAAGCCTGTTGAGTAATGTGCGCTGCTCTAGAAAATGGTTGACGTTTGTTCAATATCAATCGGGGACACTGAGAAGCTTACCGCTTGTCATGATATGTTTCAACTGCTCGATCTGAACGCCCCTATCAAAGTCTTCTTTGAGATCCCCAAACCTCTTCAGGAGCAGATCGAGCTGTTCGGTGGCTCCGCCGCTAATCTGACTGCGCAACATTCGTGCTACCAATGGCCAACCTTATTAGAAAGGGCGTAAGAGTGCGAGTGAATCGCTATTTACCAGCAGCTGTACCAGACATGTACCCGATAATAATGTTTCCCGTGTCTTCAATTAGGTTTAACAACTCAGCCGCTGTGCCCCTCAAATGGCACTCTCGAGGGTGTTCTCGGATAGAGTTGATAAATGGAAGCATTCTGCCCAGGCCATCGATCAGTTTCTGCATGCTATCGTGGTTTCGTTGGATAGTCTCTATGTGCTGAGCCAGAAGATATGACCGTAAGTAAAACGTAAATTAGGTTAGCAAATACAAATGAATGCACAAACCTCCCATGCTTTGATAAAAAGTATAACCACTATTTGTGCGCTCGGGTTCAGCTACACACAAAGGTTAGATGATCATGGGAGGAAGACCCGGTTGATGTACCTCGGCTATCGCTTCACCGAAACCCACGATTCCCTGTAGCACAGGGCGGGCCTGTCCCAGTCTCTCTAAAGGTCCCCTATCTGTCTCTAATAGCATCCTTGATCGAGCGAGCGCCGCTATATACGAATCTTCCACCTAGGGCGTCATGGATGAGATATATACTAATTGGCCCGCTCAAAACAGCCCCACCTCCCGCTTATTCCGAAATGTCAAGGTGATAGTAAGGGTGTCTTTCCCACTAGCAGCGCGAATTAGTTTGGCGGGAGACGTAACGGAGGAACGAGCAGCTTGCGTGGTTGTGTTGATGGTGATCGACGTTTGATCTGCCACCTCCGAGACCGCATATCCCGCAGTGATGACACGATTCGACGATATACGGTTCTTCTTCGTAATCTTGAGGACGATTCGTGAGTCTGAATAGACGTCGCTGCAATCCCCGGTTCACAAACTCCAACTATAACCAAAGGCTGGGTGGACTAACCAAGGCAATAATCCCATATCCCAGTGAAGCGGCTGGCTAGGGTCGATCGTTGGTAGTAGATAAAGTATTTTATCATCAGCAAAGAGTTCGAGTTTAATTGGCCGTGCCGATGGCGTTGGATAAACTGCCACTTCTAAGATAAGATAATTAGCGGAGGAGCTTGATGCCACCGACATTTGCTCACCTTGGATACGATGACGAACCTTTGCCCGGGCTTGGGGTAGAGTAAGAGGTGCTGTGCTAGAATGACCCGACGTATCCAAACCATATGAAGACATCGATCCTCCAGGTGGTAATCAACATGAACAGGCAAAGCCGAGTGTGCGGAATTAGATGTTACACGTGACACGGGTGGTTATCCCCATTTGGCCAATGCGTAGTTTGGATAAAGACGGCTGGGTAGGGTTGTCGCATAGGTAGGTAGCAGCAAAATAGCACAGATCTCCGGGAACACACACATGAAAATGCCAGTTGCTCTAAACACGCAGTGCCTGTGTAATAAACCACTGCAACGCGCTGGTTCCAAACAGATGCAAATACACTCACTGCCCCAATGACAGAGCGTTCATGGGAAACGACCAACGAGTGACCGCTGTCTGTTTCTAGGGCATTACGTATTCGTATCGTGGTAACACTCGTTCCGTGCCCGGAACCACTTTCCACCAAAAGTTATTGTGCGCCTGAAGCGATGAACTCCCCCCGCCGACGCTGATCCTTTTTGACAATTTCTCCGCGATAGGAAAGTTGGTGAAACTTTCGTTCAGCCTATTTATATGAACAATAACTCTGGCACCTCGGGCTCGCTGATCCCGAACGATCGGACACAATCCCCATTCGATAAGTTGGCCGGTCGCCACACAACGCACGTGAAACACTGGATTCCCGCCGTAGCATATGCGAGACCGTAGTTTATTCAAGGGGTGCTTTGCTTGACTGAACTGAAGAACTTCTGGCCTTCATCTCTTCACGTTCTCGTGACCCCCCCCCCCGGTATTTCAGCCATTCAACTCTAGGTTGGGGAATTCTGAAGGCTGCCATCTACAGACCTCTTGCATGCTATTTGCCTTTGTTGCATATAGCTTACTGGTTTGAGATACTTAATAAGCTCGGTAAGCTCTCCAAATTCAGCCTTGCAGATCCTGCCCCTATTCACAATCCACCCTTGCACCCACTAACATCTCATCTGTACGATTGAACGATTGTGCATTGTTCCCGGGCTGCTCTCGTCACGAACCTTGCCATAATAATATGTGATTGATACACTCCTAACATGTCAGCTGTGCGTGTCTTGTTCAGCATGTTCAGGGATGCCCGGACGCCCCGGGTGCGATCATACCAGGTTAGCATAAATACTAATTCTAGCACGTCTCTCACTTAAACACTACATGTGTGATTGCCCACCAGCTGAATCCCTACATAAGCTTCTAGGAGCCCTTGCAAGCTAAAAGGCATCCGTCGAGTCTTGCTAATGCTCACAAACGCTACCTATCTCGGCTGGTTATCACTACGAGTATTTCCCTACTCGCAGCCCGACATATTTGACAAATAGCATTGCCGCTGTTATACCTCTGTTTCAACATAGGGAACGGCAGGCCTCTCCGGACAGACTCTCTACCTCTTAGCCCATTAATCACGAACAGCTAGCTCGCCTCATAGGCGCCTTATCCCACCAATGGGCTCCCGTTCCTACTACGAGAGTGGTTTTGGCGGGACCGTGGCACCAGCTAGTCGAACGCATTCGCTGGCCCTGAACCTAATCTCCCACACGCTCAAAAGTCGTGCACGATCTTCGCTCGACTGAATGATAAAACTTACTCGAATCTAGAAACGCCACGCTCGGTCGCGTACGCATACAGTGCTAGCCGCGCTGCCGCGGCGAGATCCGACACCAGATGTGTGGATGGTTCTTTTGGAAGATTATGCACCGTGCACTTGGTCTAGATGGTGAAAAGGGAATGTATACCTTCCAGCGCGTGTTCCTGCGACGTATTCTCCGGGTAGCTGGCTCTCCGGGGTTTGGGTAGGTCAGCGGGCTAGAACAGCATGTGGAGATTGACGCTCCAGGTAAGCGCATTAATTCACACTTGCCGATCTGCCAGGCAGAGCATGTGCTGAAAGCCCCTGTTACAGGTCTAGATGCATCTATGACTCATGCGTTCCACCATGCATGATCAAAATTCGCATTTCATTTCATTTAGCCTCGGGAAAAATGCGGGTGGGTTGAAATTTGATTGTATTTAAATCCAGAAAGCGAGTACACAGCCAGTAGGTGTTTTGGGTGTTTGATACGGATTATTTGGTGGAGCCCGTTCTTGTTCGCGCGAGATACCCCAACGGTAAGTACAACAGAACATAAGCGAACTCATGGTCTACGGCACGCGGTTCCAGGGTCCAGACCAAGTTCAAGTGACAAGCGCTTGACTGAACCTCTGCGGGTACCCACCACCAAGCACTTATGACCGCAATTTTTGGACCGTATTAGCAGCTGAAAGCATGGACGTGGAGAATCATAATGCCCACTCAACACAGCCGCCTTCCTCCTGCGGATCGGCCCCTTTGTGCCCCACCCTCTTACTCTGGTCGATGTGACACTTTGCCCCCCCCCCCCTGCAACTCTGTATATCCTGCCGAAAGATTTGACCCACTTGAGTTTTTTTTGTCGATCATCACTTTACTCATATACTTGAACCGAAAGAACACTACGAGCCGTCCTCGAAACACGTTTACCCGTGCCAGAACTATTCGTCCTCCACGTTGCCACGACCGCTTTGTAGGGCAGGATTGACTGGCCAGCCCTGTGCTTTCGATCGAGCGAGGTTTCTCCATTTGGGCCTCTTACACCCCACGTCCTCGTGATTTTAGCCTCGTCCTCATACCGGTTAACCGGACCCCTATACCCGCACTTGCACTCGACCACCAACCCGACCACCATACCGCACACAAGTTGTCACTTTTGAAGGATGAAGATTGACGAGGGGTTTCGCCAAGTAAGCGTTGATATATATTTTTCCGAGATTCGGATCGTGAATTTTCCTGGGATGGCAGGAAGAGCCGAGGCTCGCGCACCCATTCCTAGACGACCCGGTCCTACCTGGACTCGTCCAAAGGCTGTTTCCTCGCGAGTACGTCGTGCCTGGTTGAAATCGCGGCTCTAGTACGGACATAACGCTATCCTATTATCAGCCGCGTGGATGATGTGACGCGAGGGCTCGAACGGTTCGGGAACGACATTAATGGTTGTAAGTCAGATCTCTTGCCCTCGTCGCCCCTCGCCTCAACGCTGCCCCGTGTCCTCAATTAATCCCATCACTCCCCAGATATTCGCGGCCAAGGGGCCCGCGCGTCCCCACCAACTCTCACTCAATACGATCACTTTAGCCGACGAATCGACGATCTACAAACCTCGGAAGGATGGCGGGCTCTCAAAAAAGTCGCCGCCAAGGAAGGTGTTGTCGCGACTGCCTACGAAGATGGGGGTGGAGAGCTGGCAAGGGTGTTGATGTTTATGAAAACGTATATGTGGACTGCCGAGTCGCGCATGGTAAGTCTATTCGGTTCTATGATTAAGAAGTGCGAGTGTTCTATTGGGGACACAGGTGGGATGCCCCATGGCGATGACGGACGGTGCGGCGCATGTGCTCCGGACGAGCGGGACCGAGCATATGAAGCGGTTCCTTTTGCCTAGACTCCTCAGGTACGCCTCCTTTTCTGGACCTTCCCTCCAAATTAACGTATGCGGACGCAAGCCGGGATCCCGAATTGGCGTATACAGCCGGACAGTGGATGACAGAGGTTCGTTCTCCTTCCCATACTCTAATTGCTACAACCCACGTGTTTTGATTACAGCGCCCTGGCGGGTCCGACGTTTCGCACACCGAGACGACTGCTCGACCGATCGGCAACTCGGGTTTGGAGAGCGGTGCGCCATACGAACTCAGCGGCGTAAAATGGTTCTCGTCTGCCACGGATGGCCAGTTGGCACTCGCACTTGCCCAGATCGTCGCTCCTTCTCGTGTTCCCACAAATACCGTCCCCCCAGCGCCAACGGCCGAAACCAAAAACAGACTGGGACTAGGACTATTCGTTGTCCCCCTCCCAGACGCAGACCTCTCCCTTTTCACGCCCTATCACAACGAGCTGGTGGTACAGCCCAGGAACGGGATCGGGATACACCGGTTGAAGAACAAGATCGGGACACATACCCTACCGACTGCGGAACTCACGCTAGAGGGCACGGTTGGGTTCTTGCTTCTCCCTGGCCCTGCGAATCCAAAGGGGCTGAAAGTAGGGACAGGTGTCGTAAGGCCGAATGGAATCCGAGCGATCGCGCCCGTGCTGAATATCACACGAGTGCACTCGGCCGCGGCGAGCACGGGCGATTTGGCACGTTGTCTGGCGATTGCAGAAGCCTATGCCCGTGTCCGACGTGTCGCTGCTCCAAAGGTGGGAAAGGAGAGGGGGCAGGTTCTATTGGCCGACGTGCCCCTCCACACCGCCACGCTCGCACGCGTCGAACTTGTTCGGCGGGCGTTGACACATTTCTTGTTTGGTGTCGTACGACTCTTGGGGCGGGTTGAAACCGGGAAAAGTACAGATGAAGAACAACGAAGGTTAAGGTTGTTGACACCTGTGCTTAAAGCGTTTGCGGCTGAACGTGCTGTTGGGGGAATGGAAGAGTGTATGGCTGCGTTGGGTGGGCTTGGGTATATGGAGGAGAGCGGGATAGGCAGGTGTGTGTTATTGAATACCGATCGATCGCGCTTGTTGAGGCTGGGCGAACAGGTTGATTCGGGACTCTTTGGTGGAGAAGATATGGGAGGGCACGACAAACGTGCTGGCGCTGGATATGATTAGGGTGGCGCAAGAGGATTTAGGCACCTCGGTCCGAGCGTTGTGCAAGGTGCGTATTTGTACTACCTCTTACGGCCTGCGCGCTCCCGGTGTTTCCATCAGCCGTGACTCACGCGCGCCTTCGCATGATTGTTCAACGAAACACCATGTGCAAGTGTAGACTAATTCGTCTCTTTTGCTAGTGGTCAAACGCGGTCATTGCGCATGATTTCGAGGGCCGAAAGGCCGACGGCCACGTTGCGCTCGCCAGTGCCCTAACGCTCATACAACGCCTGTTTCAGAGCCCGAGCGCCATGACTGATCAGACGATTGCCCGTCCGGCGCTCCTGCTCGTCGCAAACGTCGTGGCAGCGTCGTATTTGCTGGAGCACGCGGCATGGTCGAAACAGCCAGTGGATGCGGTCATCGCCGCACGGTGGATCGACGAGGGCGGGCTAGGCGAGTCGGTGCGCGAGGTGGAGCGCGTCATGGAGGATCCAGAGCGAACTGAATGGGACAGAGAGATCGTACACGGATGGGCGAAACTGTAACAGACGATCACCATCTGATGATGCATAGTACCTAGTAGCGCGCAATCGGAGGTCCCATTCGTCCGGAGAAGACTTCCTATGCACGGCTTGCACAGATTTGCGCAGCCCAGATGGGTCGGCCAATGCTAATCCCTAATTCTGGGGTGGGCACCCTCGAAGGTTACCCCCGGCTGGTCGGGGGTACCGTTCGAGAGGCACTGGGGCTTTGATTGATGGGGCTCAGACCCGAACACGCGTCCAGTGTGCGCGTGCGAGATTGGCTTTGGGCGAGGGCGTCTATGCACCACAAGTTGTGTTGAATGGTGTGCTATTCATTGCGCGTTGGGTGGAGGGCAGAGCAGCGTATATGCAGGGGGTGATGGCCCTGCACGCGCAGGGGGGAGGTCGTTCCAAGATGTGAAGACGTGAATTTCGCCCCGGTGGAGATGGGAGGGACTTTACCAGGATCGCTATGCTCGTCCCATGATGGAGGTGACAAGCGCGGCTGCAGCTCGATCGCAGCTCCACCGACAGCGGGAACGGCCGTGCATACAGCCGATGTCCACGTCGGGAGGGATGCGCCCGTCTGCTGCTGCGCCGCCACAAGAATCGGTGTACCACGCCGCCACATCGCAGGTACCTGTGCTAGAACGACGTGCGTATGGGAAAAAGGGCCTAAGCTCGTGCGACTGTTGGTTATGAATGAGGGATAAAGATGGAATGTGCTCGGGTTCCGTGGTAGCCAAGGAAAGGGGTGACATACTTTTTCAGGTGTCATCGCCCCCATCGCTAGGTGTCCATAGGCTTATCTCGCTTACCTGCGGCCATAGCCTAAGGATTGCCTAGACTTGAGCTTTGCCCGTTTGGGGTCGGACCATACGGTCGACCAAGATGGAGACTCGGGCTGGGAACAATGGGCCCATACCTTATTTTCCAGTGCGCCCGGGTAGGGATAGATGCCAGCGCGTTCTTTTTGCGCACTCAAGGGGCGGTGAACTTTGTTTGGGATGGTATCTGCGGGGAAGCTGAGTAAGTGTTGTCGTAATACTTATTTTGCGGTGGTCGTCGGTTGTTGGTGGTCGTGAGCGATCCGGGTCGGGCGGACTAGGGGAGTGGTAAGCACGTTGACCCAAGGCGCCCACAGCGGTAAGGTTTTCCGACCTTACCAAAGCGCACAGGATGTGACTGAATTGCGCTATTCATTCAGCCGACATGTTGCCAGATGGCGGGAATAAAGGACCTGGTTTAGCGCAAACTTTATTTTGTGTGCTATGCTTGATTTGGGCTGTATGGTGTGGACTTGTTGGTTTCGCCGAGCGTTGAGCTGGGCGGGGGGACGGGGATAGGAGGGGGGAGTCATAGTTGCGGGGCTAAAGTTAGATTACTGGTGAGCGTCGGACGGTTGTTGACTCGTTGGCTTTCGGAACGTTGGGCCGGTTTGCTCGGTAAGTTGGGCCGTGCTCGAGATGCGATGTTGAGGATGTGGCGAGTTGGTGGGGGCACTCCGATTTCCGTTGTGGCGTATGTGTCAAAGTGGGGAATCTTGGAGCCTGTTGCGCGGGTAGATTTACTCCCTGGGCATCGGGTGATGTGTTGTTACCGTTCCCGGTGCAGCAGGTGTCTAGCCCCGCGACGTCCGAGGCAGAGTAAAATGAAAATTGGTTATTTTATTTGCGAACAAGGGTACAGCGTCGCCGGTTGGCAGGTGTGGATGTGTATGCGTATCTTGATACATCAACATCGGTGCGCGACGTTCTCTGGCTCTGGGTCAGCGCTCGCTGGTATCTCGCCCAACGATCTCGCAACGTGCACCAATCCCATGGCATGTATTTTTTGGTGCGTGAGAGGCTGGTACCAGGGACACTTGCACAAATTTCTGGTATGATCTGGCAGGGGAATGCAGAGGAAGGAGGGAAGACTGATCGATTGACGACGAACAACTTGACAACTACCGGGGGAATTTTCGAAAAAGAGTAGCACTCGGTCTGGCTGTGTGTCAAGACTAAATGGACTCGCCTCATTCTGATCGAGGGGGGGTGCGAATCGCTGGTGGAAAATGAAACCACTGGCGCTGCAGCGTGGTTTGCCATGAGAACGAGCGGGGCCCTGGGTTCTCGTACGGCGTCCTTGCCCGGCGGCACCGTCACCAGAGGTCCCGAGGGCGAGTTCAGCTGTCGCCGTCGGGGGGCGGGGTGTATGCGTGGGTGTCGGCACTCGCGAGCAGCGGCAGGCGGTAAGTTTCAGGCCAGACTGCCGCCAGAACGATGTGCCAGAGATTGGGTTTGGATGGCGGGCCTGCGGATCGGATGTGCTGAGCCAGGCGGGTGGCTCAGGGTCCTGCGTTCCGGATCCATATAGCGGAAGTCCTCTCGCTTTCTGCCACACTCTCCTAATCCCCACCCCGAGACCCGGGTCGACCCACGTGCCGCGACGGCGACCACGCCCACGACAGCGACGACGACGCGCACGACCATGGCCCCGGGCCAGCTAGAGTACGAGCTCACCGTCCGCCAGCAGCCCAAGCAGGCGCGCATGTGCGGTGTCGGCGGCAAAGGTCAGTCGTTGCGCTGTTTGCTGCGCTGCTCGTTGCTCAGTTGTTGCCCGTCGCTGCAGCGGACCGCCGCCCGATCGACCCGCCGCCGATTGTCCAGTTGCGCGTCATCAACCCCAACGACCGCCCGGGCTCCCCCGGCTCTGCCCAGTCGTACCTCCAGAATCCGTACTACTTTATGTTCGCGAGCCTCGCTAGCGTCGATACCGACGACGAGCTCCATCTACTCAAGGACGGCAAGGTGTGTCTTCTGGCCGTATCGCGTGTGGGCGCTGATGCGATGCGGGTGGCCAGACCCGATGCACGACCGGCTCCGTCGTCTCCAGCCTGTACCACTTGAAGGACAGCGAGAACAACGGCCAGGATGCCGGCTTCTTTGTATTTCCCGACCTCAGCGTGCGCACCGAGGGAAGCTATCGCCTCAAACTCACGCTGTTTGAAGTCCATGGGTGAGTGTTATTTTCTCGGCGCCTCGACTGGCTGGACGTTGGAGTTTGGAGCTGCCGTGGGTCGGATTCGGCTGTTGGTCCGACGTGGCGCCGGGGTTGCTCGACCGCTCATTCTGTTGCCGGCGGGGGAGCTGGCTCCCAATGTTTATTCATCTGGCTATTGTCTCGTTCCCGTCATTTTGTGCTTATCGTGTCGCCACAGTGCAACCGTTCACCACTGCAAATCGATCTACTCTAATTCGTTCTATGTCTACACTGCGAAAAAGTTTCCGGGGATGGAGGGTGCGTTGTATCTCCATTTTAACGTTTGTTTTCGATCCGCTGTCTTGGCTTTGGTGGGGTCTGGTGCTTTTGAGTCTGGTTGGACGACGGATTAGCCGGGCTCTTGGACCTTTCATTTTGGCATTTCCCGGTCACCTGCATGCGACGTCATAACTGATCCAATCCACAGAATCCACCTCGCTTTCGTGTTCCCTCGCCGACCAGGGGATCAAAATACGCATTCGCAAGGATATACGCGTACGTAAACGACCGGTCCAGGCGCCCCATCATCACGCGCCACACGGCGGCGGACATCCGTTTGCGGGCGGCGGGGCTGCGGTTGTGCCGCTGGATGACGACGACAATGCGGCGGGCACCAGTGGGAGTGCGCTGCCTCCATTGCCGCCGCCCGGAGGAGGGTTGCCGCCGCCAGGCCAATTGCCCCCTCCTGGAGGCGGGCTTCCTCCCCCGGGACAGCTGCCACCGCCACCGACTGCGGCCGGCCCTCCGCCGGGTCAACATGCACCGCCGCCACCGCCAAACAGCCTTCCGCCGAGTGGGATGGGTCTGCCGCCTCCTGTGCCTGGAGGAGCGCTTCCACCACCGCACCATCATCACGGGCAACAGATTGTCAGTGGGCCTGGGATGCCGCATGGACATGGTGGGATGCCGCCTGCACATGGCAATATGGCTCCCGCGCCAGCGCATCCGGGTCACGCTGGGATGTCGCATGGCGGAATGGGCGGACCTGGACCGGCGCACGGAGGGGCGGGGTCGAGCGGTGGGAGCATGATGGGTGGGATGGGTGTACAGTCGGGGCACGGGATGCCGCCCGCCGGGCAGGGTTCGCACGGGATGCCACCCCATGGGCAGGGCATGCCTCCGGCGCCGCACAATATGCCGCCGTCGGGTCACAGCATGCCGCCTTCGACGCATAACATGCCTCCGCCATCTCATTCTATGCCGCCTTCATCACACAACGTCCCCCCAGCGTCGCATAGCATGCCGCCTGCTCATAATATGCCGCCATCGCACAACATGCCACCATCGTCGTCGCACATGCAACCGCCTACGTCGGGCCATGGCATGCCGCCATCGTCTGGGCACATGCAGCCTCCAAGTTCGTCGCATATGCAGCCATCGCCTTCGCATACGAACATGCCTGCGTCCAACATGCCTGCGTCGTCGCACAACAACCTTCCGCCATCGCACAGTGCCCCGCCGTCCCATGGCGCTCCGCCTCCACACGGGGGTGCTCCGCCATCTCGTCAAAATTCTCATACTGCTCCACACAACAGTGCTCCTTCCCACACCGGTACGTCTTCTGTTCCGCCGCCCCCGCCTGAACGCGCGCCGAGTGCTGCGAGTGGGAAGCGGACCCGCGCCGAGGGAGAGTTTAGGATCGAGTCGAAGCGGGCGAGGCACGAAGATGGGCATGCGCATGAGGATGTGGGCGCCAATGGACATGGGCATCATCCGGCGAGCGGACACCACACTGCGACTAGTGCGAGTGGATCTGGGGGCCACCCAGCATCCAACGGGCATCATTCTGGACCGAGTAGCGTGCAAGGCCAGCCGGGGACGCCCAATCCGTCCAACGCCAACGCCAACGTTGCAGCTGCGCCCAGTTCGTCTTGGGTTCCGCCGCCGTTCCAGCAGCCTCCTGCTCCAGCGCCGGGCCCGCATCCGTACTACGCACCGCCGCCCCAACACCACCAACAGCACCCGATGCACCAGCCGCCTCCCCAATGGAACCAACCTCCGCCTCCGCCCCAATACCCAATGTCCTACCACCCCCAGCCGTACTCGCAATACCCCCAGTACCCGCCTGCGCCTGCGCCCGCGCCTGGTGGGAGCGGGCGCCCGGCTTACGAGATGCAGCCGTACCAGCACCAGCACCAACAGCCGTACCAGCAGTGGCAGGGCGGGTACTCTCCTGGACCTGGATACGCGGGTGGGGGTCCTCCGCCGATGCAGTCGCCGTACGCACCGCCGCACGCACACGCGCATGGGATCCCGCCTGGGCAGCAGCCCCCACCCGCCCCGCCTCCACAGCAACCTCGGAGCCCTGCGCCGCGCAACGGGGCGTGGTATCCGCCGCCCCAGCACCAACAGCAGTATTCAGGCCAGGCGCAGGGCGGGTATCAGCAGCAGGGGTACCACGAGCCGCCTCCACCGCCTCCACAGCAGTATGGACATGGACACGGGCAGTGGGCTGGAGGTGGAGGGCAGTATGGTGGGCAAGGGTATGGGTACCCGCCGCCGCAGCCGCCGCCTGGGGCTGCCATGGCGCAGCATGGAAGTAGTGGACATGGGAATGCGGCTGCGGGTCCGTCGGGCGGGTCGACGCCGGTTGCGGATCGGTCGCCGCAGCAACCGACGCAGCAACGGGGGAGTGCGAGTGCGGGAGGGGCGGGAGAGGGTAGAGTGCATTTGCCGCCGATGAGGTCTGGGAGTGGGTATCCCCCTTCGTCGAGCAGTGGAGCTGGAGGAGGGGGAGGAGGGTACGGCAGTACTGGAGGATCGGTCGAGCCGAGGCCGTTTGCGGCGCCGGGTGTTGGACGGGATCGGAGTGCGCAGAGCCAGAGCCAGAGCCAGGCGCAGCAGGGGCAAGGACAGAGCGGGTATTACCAGCAGCAGTATGAGAGTAGCGGAGGAGCAGGCGGAGGGTCGAGGTTGCCACCGTCGTCACCGCAGTACACCAGTGCGCGCGCATCGTACGGCTCGCGCGATGGCGGGCATAGCGGGCATGGGTTGCCGCCGCTGCAAGGTAGTGGGCAAGGAAAGCGGAATCCGTTGAGTATTGGGAGCATAATTTCAGACGATACGCGATGATACGTCTCGGTTGCAATGATACATGAGGAGCGGGCGGGACTTGTGATACGGGAATTTCTGCCTTTGTTTATTCATTTTCGTTTTTATGATCTAGCTCGCGCTTGTTTTGTACGTACATGATCTGATTCGGGTTTGTGTATACAGTAAGGTGTAGCGTAGTACGGACGTGAATGCAGTTTATTCGAATTTCTTTGTGCTGTTTGTCCAGTAACCGTGGGTGACATAATCGTGGCGCTAGAGACCACTCGCAGTCCCCGCACCCACCACGATCACACGTCAGCCCTCATGGCCACCAGCGACGAGTCTGCCTTTAGAGCCTCGCTCTCTCAGTTTCGATGGGCGAGAGGGGGTAACGATGATTCACAGGCGACCACCGCCGCTGCGACTGGTGAGTGGGGCAGGCCGTATCCACCTGTTCTTGCAGACTAACAGAACGACCTAGGCTCCAACCCGTTCAGCAGAATGTACAACTCGATGAGCTCCTACGTCCCGCTCCGCAGCAGCGAGCGCTCCAACGAAGAGGAAGCATATTTCGCCCTTAGCCGGTGGGAGCGGTGAGTCGTGGTCAGTCGCCCGATTGTGTGTCGCTAGACGAGCTTTGTGATTCTATTCTGTTTTCGCGGTATCCAGGCTACTAGGATTCGGAGCGTGCTTGCTAGGAGCCGCAGCGTGCTTTTTCGTTGCGTTTCTTACGTTGCCGGTGTTGGCGTTTCGGCCGGGCAAGTTTGCGCTTGCGTTTACGTAGGTCGTTTATTGGTGTTGTTTTGGAGTTGAGCTGATGGTCTGGAGGGTTGTAGTCTTGGATCTATACTTGTTATGTTTGGGTGAGTCCTGAGATTGTATTGGTCCAGGTTTATGTGTTGATGGTTCGAGGTCTAGGTTCTGCGTATTAATTGGCCCCATGAACCAAATCAAGCATCTCATGTCCAAGGAGCGCCTTCCGTTTACCGCGGCGTACTTTGGGTCTTTGGGCCTCACTCTGTACTTTTCGGTCGGCGTGAGTAATCTCGCAGTCACCCAAGTGATCATTATTGACATTATGTCCAGTCGCCTTCCTACTTTGGAGCCATCATCTCGGCCGCAATTCAAGTCATCGCGCTTCTTTCGTACATTGCCGCGTACTTCCCTGGGGGCACGCAAACGCTGAGGTTTGGCGGACAGATGGCCTTGAGGGGTGCGGGGAACATGCTTCCGATTTGAGGTGTGCGCCGTAGCTATGGTTCTTGTCAAGTACCCTTGATATCACATTCTGGTTTTAATCTAACAAAGCGAACGGGAGCTTGTTGTGTAATCGTCAGCCGCAACACATGTTGGGGGTAAATTAATTTCAAATTTGGTAAAACTCCAAACGTTACGGTAAAAACTTGGCCTCAACCCCGATGATACCTTCGACTTTGAACGACTTGGATGCGGCTCAGGTGTTCTGGGAAATGGCTCGACTGGCCAAGGAACCTGCGATCCAGAAACTTTCAAAAGAGATTAAAGCTGCCAAAGAACGCAAACCCGAATGGGGAAGGCCGATCGACGAATACATCCATGACGTCGTCTCTCCCAACTACGACTCTCCGGTTCCTCCCAAAGGCATCATTCAAAATGCGATTGACTCTGTACAACTCCCGAACAAACGCAACCTGTCACGTCCTACATGCGAAACTTTCAGAGTGATCCTAGGACTTTTTCGGGATCCCGCGAATATGCCTATGCTGAACGAAACCAAGGTGCTCTCTCCTTGTATACTCTTGATGCGCGAGCACGTCAAAGATACTCAGGAACCGGTAAACCGTCTATTTGGTTCGATATTTTGGTCAGCTACTCAACTATATCGTATATAGGTGTTTTGCTACGAATACGGATTCTGGTGCTTCCAAGTCATCGTGCTCACGATCCAAGTCGCTATGCTGAAGAGGAATAGTTGTGCCGGCTTTGATAATTTCTTGGCCATGGCTAGCAAGTGTCCCCCGAAAGACCTTCCTGCGCTCCTTGGGATGAACATCACGCTCCAAATCCACTTGCACAACCACGAGCAGCGTGCCAATTCGGTACCTTGGATTCTTCAGCTTTCGCGTACTCCTCAAGGAAGGTTAGTCGTCTTGCCCAACGTTGGTGGAATGACCGAGCTCGACGGCTTGTTCATGATCGAAGCGCTATGGGAGAGTCGAAAACAATTGTCCTACATCGTATCCAAGGTTCCGATGCCTGGATGGACATTTTTATTAAAAATCTTTTCAGAACAACTATTAGAAGACTTTGAAACTTCAAGGTAAGTATATTCATTTGGCTCGTTGGGGGTTATTTATTGATGGTGGTCCAGGCACGAGGTTTCGTGGGGCTACTTGGAAAACTTGTGTCACCGCTATGGACTCGCCGCGAGCGAAGAGGATCTCCCGATCATTGCAGATACATGCAACCTCGGTGGAAGTATCTGTACCGACGATCACCTGCGTGAAATCTCAAATGGCATGGAAGACGAAGACGATGCCCGGACTATTGTCGAGTCGTACATTGCCCGCATGACTCCCCGCCCTGGCGAAGAACCGCTTCCCCTATCTTTCTGTGCAACCCTTGTGGACTTTGTGTTCCGGGAGCAGATATGCTGGCTCGGAGAGGTGTTAATTCCGCTGATTAAGGTTGGGTATGAGAGAGTTTGGGCGGAACTTGCGGACGAAAAGGTGGTGCGGGACGCAGATTGGGGCACAAACCTGGCCAGGTTCGTTATCAACACCATGGGGTCCACCGAGTGAGTGGTTGGTTTGACTGGCTTGCATACATTGTAGTAATGTTCCCCAGACGGTTGTTTGGCGCTGAGCACAGATTCAAGCCAGCGGAGATCGAGACATTCTTGCCACCACTGCATGACATCGACGTCGTTGGTTTCCTGGGACAGGCGCTCCTGATGCCCACAAACCTCCCGCCAGATTGTGCGTTCCATTTTAACCCAAACGCAGGCGCTTTGTTCACACCACGGCAGCCCAAGTAGACCTATATTGGGCCAAGTTGATAGAACGAGTCGTCAGTTTCGCTCAGACACTTTGTTACTCCAGGAGCTCAACCCTGGCTGCCAAGCTCTTCGCCGACGACTACTCGAACTGGTTCAACACACTCAACCATATTCGGCTCCAGATCCTGAACAACCCGGACCAGGAGGAGTCGCTGCGCGGGAATGCAAAAGGCGCCGAGTTGGCATGGACGAATGTCGGCAAGATATTCGGGTTCGTCGATCGTTCTCAGACAGACAAGAAACGAAAGGGGATTCCGAAGACTCGAACTGGAGTAGAGTGTACAAACCCGAGGTGTACTAGGGCGAGTGACATGGTTGGTACGTGTGGAGGGTGTGTAGAAGCGGGGTACTGTAGTCGGGTGTGTCAGAACATGTGAGCATGTCGATTAATAGGGTTGGAATAGTACTGACAAGTAGAGGATGCATGGGTAGACACTGGAACCTAAGCACTATGGACTCGCACCGGTGGATGTGTGTACGGAGCAAATGAGCCATTGCGGCCACTGTCCATACGTTGGGGCGCTAACAGCAGCGGAGTAACCTGCTGATTTACTGTATTGGATATATCACATATTACCTGCTGTTGCTACCTATTTAGTAGATTGGACTACTCGCATGCCCACAAGTTGGCCTGAAAAATCATACATAACCGCTGAACCATGGTCTTGTCTAATGCAAGATAACTAACTTGTCAATATGCCCTCTATGGGAGATGTCTAGTTAGAATGGGTGGAGTGACCGCCAGCAATTGGGGCCGAGATTAGTTAACACGCTCGGCGTACGCTGACCCCATGTTAGATGGCACTGCACTACGAGGCAGCCATATAAGTGAGTTTCAGGTGGGGACACGCAGGGTATGATATTACACCGGTACGTCCCATTGCACTCAAGCTGCCTCGTGTTCCTGAGCATGTATATGCATAGACGCATCGCTAGGGTCGGCTGTATAAACAATAGTGCATATAGCCACTTATTCTTGTCAGAATGGGTCAGGTATGCGAATCTAACCTTTGTGTGTCTCAGTACCGTCTCGATTCGAATTATTGCGATTTGCAACAGTCTGTTCCAAGGGCCGAAAAAATGGAGAGTTGGATTCAGAGCATTCCGAACGAGACAGCCAGTATCTCAACCAGATCACGCCGAAATGACGTGATATGTAGCTCATTATACTCATATAACTGATGCGAACGGAATGGTATATATTTGCGACCGTAGACAAAGCCCGTAAAATTTCGTCCCTCGGGAGCTTTGTGCCTTTTCTGCATCGCCCGGGTTCATTTGAGGGGCACTTTCAGCGAAAATCGGCAGTATACTATCTATTTTATTGGTTGGGACTGATGTCACTACTATTTTCGGCCTTTTAGTGAGGAAGCCTGAATTGACCATGTACACTGGCTCACAAATGTAACGCAGCACGTGAGCAAAAAATCTCCGAGCTCATCTTGTGCATGACATACTGTATATACTATCTCAATGCATTAATGAAACATGTTCGAATACCTTCTGAGAGTGTTTGCACAAACTTTCAGAGACTTCCATTCTGTCGCGACCCTCTAAGGAGTCATGGCGGGAATGCTGTAACGGGTAGCGGAGGCAGGAACTGGTGGCGGCGTGCACCAAGGGAGGCCCTAAGGAGGGTCGAGGTCTAGTGGCTGACCGAAGGATCTAGGCGCTGGATTCCCGGAGGGAGATCCCAAGCTAGTTCCTGAGGAGGTGGTGAATTCTAAGTCGGGGGGAGAGGACTCCCTAGAGAGGATGTGTGACGAGACAGAACAAGCTGGGGAACCCAGGCTTGTCTGCTGCTGTATATATACTAGACGAGTACAGATGAGTCATCTCTCTACGTCAGTCAACTGCCATTTCAAGGTGAGTCAACCATAGGAAATATCTATCTAAGTCGCCAGTCATCTGTCAGTCCGCAGCCACGTCACAAGACAGAAAAGAGAAAGGAAGGAAAAAGAGAAGAAAGAAGGGGTGCCATTCATGGCTCGTGACACGTTCAGCCATTGTGGAGATATGTTATTCATGAAATCTGGTTGGCTGCATTACTTTTGTAATGTAACCACAGCCCAACAACCTTCCCACATACAACGTGCCCTTCACACACCTACCACAGCATATACTCCCATCATTTCTACTCATATAACTAGACTGTATGGCACCCTATTCTACACCTGAGACTTGTGCTCAGATCAATGAGCTACAACACCAAGGGATGTCATTTCACAAGATTGGTGCTGCTGTTGGTGTCCACCTGACAACTGTGAGCTGCATCTATGAGCGAAACCACAAAACTTGAAGTTTGACATCCATTGCAGCAAAGTTGGGTTGTCCATGTATTCTGAGTGACTCAGATGCCAAATTTGCTGGTCTCTCACTCACTCATGGACAAACTCAGAATGTGGTTCAAATCTGCAACCAACTTTTCCCCCATGTCAGTGTCCAAACTGTCCGCTGCAACCTCAACAAAATTGGTCTATGAGCTTACACCTGTTGCTGTGTCCCACTCATCATGCGTTGTAATCAGCACTTTTGCCTGGGCTGGTGTAGAGTAGTGATGAAATCTGGGAACCCGCACCTGGGAATTCCCGTGGCCCCCGGGAAGCCTTCCCGCTCTTCCCACTGATGCCAGAAGAGGCAGGGAACAGGAAGGCTTGGAGGTGCCCGGTTCCCGGGCCAGAACCCGCTGTTCCCGGGGGCATAGGATGCACCCAGGACCTCAGGTCATTTTCGCTCATTTTTACAGCAATTTAGGGGCAAAATGCATACTGTATGCATGAAACTTTGCCTGCGGGGCTTTCTAGTGATTTTGGCCAACCTCAAAACCCACCACAAACAGATGTAAGCTACATGGTTAAATGCAGAAATATCAGGAGATCCCACCTATGCTTTTGCGCTAGTCAAAATAAAATTATTCCAAGGTAGAAAAGGGCAAATTATCACTCAAATATATTCAGGGGGGAGCGCACCCCCAATTACTGTTTATTAAGACTGTTACTGGGGCAGCTAATTGAGCAAATCATATCTATATACTATCTATATACTATGTACAAAGTATCAAAGCAATCCAATCAGTAGATATGGAGAAACTAGCAAGGGGAATCAATGCTTATCCCTATTCCCCCCTTGTGCAGCAC